>JASANB010006356.1:0-11261 GCA_030248155.1 Sabatieria punctata
TAGGTGACTCACTCACATACCATAGCGGTAGAGGTTTCACTACGTCCGACAAAGACAATGACGGGCATGCCACTGTGAATTGTGCCAACGATTTCACGGGCGGCTGGTGGTATGGAGTATGCGTGCTAAGTCATCCAAACGGTCCCTATGCCAATGGCTGCACCAACGCGTTCGCCAAGTTGAATTTTTGGCATACTGCCAGAGGCTATAATTATGGCTTTGAGACTATACAGATGAAGCTGAGACCTGCCGACTTTGCGTAGCTAGACTTCTCTAGAGTTCAGCTGCACTGTGGTTTGTTTGCAGATTGAATGAGCCGACCGCCCACAACTGGTGTGCCGAAGCCAGCACTGTGCCCTGTCCGTAGACTGAAGTTGCAGACGAAACTGATGCAAAATATCCGCTTAATTTGCTCTATTTTATTGCTTCTGGTCGGCTAGACAATAATGACAAAAACATGTGTACCAGCTAATGTACATAAGAGACAAATAGTTTTCATTTGCTTGCGTTTCTTTTTCTATAGTATTTGTTGGTTGTCACCATAACATCTGGTCTAAAACAGTAAATACAGTCATGTCTCGTTAATCCGGACCTCGTTAATCCGGATATTCGCCTTCCGGACAAGATTAGGCCAGGTCCCAATTTTTCCCCATGTTATATGTCTCGTTAATCCGGATCCGGATTCGTTAATCCGAACACGCTTTTCCAGGTCCCAACTTCGATTTTTACACGTTAAATGATTCGTTAATCCGGATTTCGTTAATCCGGACAAATTCTGGTGCCTGACTCTTTAATCCGGACGCAAGTTGGCGCCTCAAAATTTCAATTAATTTCGCTACCTGAACAAAAAATGTAAAAAAAGATCGAATTTGGTCATTCAATATCCAATGTCGGCAGAACAGTAGCCCGAAATTGATAGCCAGGAAGCCACTGGTGAGGCGAGCAAGTATCAGTTGAGGAGCTTGTCGCTCTTTATACGCAGGTCCTCTAATCTGTCAGACGAAGAGGATGAGGTAGAATTGCTGGCTGGGAATCCACAAGCACCTCCCACTCATCTAGAGTACTGCTCCTAAGTAAATTATAATTTTAATTTTAATTATATTTTTTACTAATACAACAAGTAAATTATTTGGTAAGTAAATTATAATTTTAATTAAATTAAAAGTGAATTTCTGCCTTAAGTAAATTATAAGTACAATTTTAATTGTGTTTTTTTAGAAATTTACTAATACAAATAAATTGTTTGGTAAGTAAATTATAATTAAATTATATTTCAAATAAATGTACTTAGCAACAGTAGTCTCTACTCTAGAGGCTTTCAATTGCCTGGCTACAATCAGTCATTTCTGCCAAAGTGACATGGAGTACTTTTCGGCAGATGAAGTGCTCAGCCTCCGTTGCTTAGAACAGCGATTACCAACTTAGCTGCAGTAAACAGACCTCGATCACAGACTTTATGTGACCGAAATAGAGAGTTACACTTGTTTAGAGCCTTTTTTGTTGAGCAAAATTTGATAAAACCGTTACGTTTATATTCTAACAGTAAAGAGAACCTTGCGGGACTGCTTTTAAGCTAAAAAACAACGTTTTTAAATTTTGTTTCGTTAATCCGGAAATTCGTTAATCCGGACAAAATCTGCTGGTCCCAACTTGTCCGGATTAACGAGACATGACTGTATGGCTTGTGACTTGATTGTGTAGCTTGTAGCTATGAGCCTTGCTGCCCTAAACATACTGGTTTTCGTGATATCTTTCCATACCAGTGCATGGTCACAGGGTTTGTTGCGAATGCCTACAGTATCGTTCTATGTTCTGAGTTGGTCCATTTTGCAGCTTGTCTAAAAGACAGTCTTCCAGTGGTGACCAATGGTCGGATGGTCATCAGATCATCTTCAACTGCTGTTTTACAGTGCAAACCAGGATTTGCGGCTAGTGATTCAGAGCTGATTAAAGTAACGTGTGAAAATGGCGTTTGGATAGGTAACTTGGGAACGTGTCAACCAAAAGGTAAATTCATTTTGCATATATTGTTGTTAGGGGTGATGTCTTACTGGACTCACCAAACTATTGCTGAAGCGTTTCAGAGTGCAAGAAGTCAGTGTTGTCACGATACAAGGCTGTTGTGCAGTACACACCTGCAGCAACACTCTCTGCTACCGTAGTCCATGGCTCTTCAGCTGAGTTGAATTGCAGTGAGGGATACGAATTTTCAGAATGTCCAGCCAATAGAACTCTTTACTACCATTTTGGAACCTGGATTGGCAACATTCCCGGACAGTGCGTGAGATGTAGGATGACTGGTTTAATTTCTAGCTTAAAACGTAAACTCAAAACATCTCTTTTACAGCCTAATTTACAGTGTAAGTACTGTTGTTTGGTATTGGATTTTCAGAATGTGTGTGTGTGTATATTATGATATAGTTTCTGTTGTTTGGGTATGGGATTTTGAGGAATCGGTTCGGTATGGGTAGGTATTTTTCGGAATACCCAGGAATCGGTTTGGCATGGGTATTCGCAAAAATACCGGCACACCGGTCTTTATTCGGTATTTGCTGAAAATATTTTACACAGTAAAAACACTGAATTTCCCATTTACAAGGCCATGGCTTTAGTCATTTCCAAGGTCAGAAAATTCATCAAAAGCAATGGGATTTACAGTTTTTAGGAACTTTTAAAAATTATTTTTTAGTTTTACAGAGTGAAAATCGTTTCTATAATGAAGAGAGAAACACGTTTGCTAGTGAAATAGACACAACAATGAACAAAGGAATGCAAAGGCTAAATGTAAATCTCTTTCATCACTCCCCCTCAGACGAGCGTCGATCCATGGGCATATCCTAGCCTGACGATCGTCTGGAGTCACGAACGGTAGGAGAGCGAGAATCAGGAGAGCTGTGAACGAAGGGAACACCAACAATGTTGACTGCACAGTCGGTCCGGGCAAAAGGATCGGGAATGATATCGAACCGGGCTGCCTCACCAGGGCGCAGCTGTGGGGCCGACTGAGAGAAGTGAGGAGAAAGAAGAGAAGAGGCGTGAACGAAGTAGTCCTGGTTATTGTCGAAACACTTGATGAAACCATAGCCAGCCATAGGCGGGATTGAACCATCTGACCGCGCCCAACACCGGAGAGATGGAAGAAACGACAGGAGAATGGTGATGGTTGGTGAACTGGGAACTTGGGCTGGGAGGACGCGGTGATTTGCGCATGAGGCGACAAACGATCGGTTGAACTGGAGACACAGGGGTTGACTTGGCAGACACTGGCTGTGAACGGCAGGCGTTGGCAAGGTGACCGAGACATCCACACTTGAAGCAAACGGGAGGGGACGAGCGCTGTCTGGGGGCCTTGAGTCCGGTGGAAGCGGTGGAAGCGCATTGCTCGGGGACTGAAGAAGGAGACGAATGCTGATTGATAGAGTTGTTAATTGCCTGCTCGGTATTGTAGTACTTGACAACTTCCATAGTAACTGAGTAGATGTCATGAGGCTGAGCGGGATCGGAGAGGTGAAGAATCATGTGCTTCTTGATCTGGTAGGGGAGGAGGTTGATGAACGCGGCTGCAGCGATACTCTCCACAGAAGGAAGACGGGCCAGTTGAGACTTGAAGTGATTGGCGAGCTTGACCACGTCGGGATTGGGCGGCTGTTGAAGGAGTGTGAGAGCAACTTGGATGGGGGACTGGCTGGTTGTAGGAGGGGCTCAAGATGAGAAAGCGCGGCGCCAAGAGTAGTAGTCTGAGCATCGGAAAGCATATGAAACTGTTGTCTAGCAGGAGTATCGAGGGCATCTTCCAACACTGTACGCCAAGGGACACCAGATTGTTGCAGGAAGGAGGCGACGTCAGCGGACCAGTGAGCAAAAGAGATGTCGTTAGCCGACTGATCGAAATGGTAGACTGTGGGACGCGGAAGAGTGACAGCGAGTTGCGGCTGAGCAGCTGGAGGACGGTCCTGAAACGTGGCGAGAAGTTGCTCATAGCGGTCGGCTTGGTCTTGCAGGAGACGCTGGAATCGCTCTTCATGTCGCCGTTTGTCATCAGCGCCTCGTTGCTGGTCCTCATCACGCTGTCGCTGTTCCTCATCATGCCGGCGATGTTCCGCATCTTCACGCCATCGTTGGTCAGCATCGAAACGTTCTTGTTGCTGCTGAAAAAGTTGCAGGATCGCAAGAGAGACGGTAGGAGGAACGGAGGGTGGATGAACGGGAGGAGCATCTGCGAGGTTGAGCTGACAGATGGAAGTGCACAGATGAGTGAGAAGAAGAAAGGGAAGTAGCCGGAGAAGTGTGGTCAGACTTAGGAGATGTCTTGCGGCGGGTAGAACGAGTTGCTGGCGAAGTGAGAGGAGGTTTCTTTTCTCAAGGCATGGTGGGCTTGGGCGTCGGTGCAGTAGTAGAAGTGGTCGTAGACTTGGTAGGCTGTAGACTTGGGTGCACACAACACAACAAAACAAAAGATTTTGGTCTCGGCATCAAATGAAGAGAGAAACGCGTTTACTAGTGAAATAGACAGGACAATGAACAAAGGAATGCAAAGGCTAAATATAAATCTCTTTCAATAAATAGTTTTGGCTAAGAGAAATTCTTCCATTGTACTGTTAGTTTTAAAGCCTGCTAGTGTACAGTATGGAGATCTAACGAGCAGTGACAAAATGCAGGACTATTTTGTTGATTGGAACGTACTGTACATCAAGTACATGGAGACTTGATTATTATGGAGCAGGGTGAAGTTAAACCAAAACTAGACCAACGCTCTCGTGTTTGGGACAGGGAGTAGGGTCAGAGACTAAAAATCTTTCAAATTCGATATTTTGGAAGGATATCGTAATAAAATATGTTTCTACATGCCAAAAATATCCAAAATTTCAAAGAAAACATTGTGATCACAGGGAATTTTCGATAAATCTTGTATTAAGCTGGACAAAAATACCGATTCCTAAATACCTGGGTATTCCCAAAACAATCGGTATACCCGGTATGGGCATTTTTTAAAATACCTGGAATGGTTAGGTATTTATTGGGTAGGTATTCCCAAAAATACCGATTTTTTCGGTATGGGTTCGGTATATCCAATCAACAGTACGGATAGTATATGCACATTCAAAAAACAATGTATTTTTGTGTAAGGTATGTGTATACAGAAAGAGCAGTACAGTAAGTATAAGCTTACCTGACTTGGCTTTTAGACGCAGGCGATTGTGCGGACATCAAGCAAGAGAACGGTTCAGCAGTGAGTGGCGTGTACAACATAACTCTCTACCCCAAGTGTACTGTTGGACCACCCGAGTGTCCTCGTCTAGTTACTGTATACTGTGACATGTACACATTGGGAGGCGGATGGACTGTCAGTATTTTCTTATAATCATCTCTCCTTTCCTCTTGGTTGTCCTTCCTTCTTTCAGTTTATCTCTGATTTTGCATCGGTTTTTTTTTTCCTTAATTATTGTCTCGTCTTTTTTGTTCCTGCTGTTTGTGTTTAATGTCTGTTGTTGTGTTTTTATCTTCTCCAGATTTCATACAATTTGTTGCCCTTTTGTATAAAATCATTGCACTCATACGAATTTATATTTTGTTTATTTCATTCTGATTTACTTCTTATCTTTCCTCAGCATTCTCTTTTCTGTTTTTGTTTCGAATTCAATTCAATTGTTGCAATTGCTTCTAATCTGTAGGTGTTTCAAAAGAGACAAGATGGGTCAGAGAGCTTCAACAGAAATTGGCAGCAGTATTCGGACGGATTCGGCAGTGCCGTCGGAGAGTATTGGATGGGTATTTGTATTACTTTGCTGCAGACAAACAAAACGCGTTAATTAAAAAGTTGTTGACTAACATTATTATACGTACATGTATGTAATTGGAGTCCAGCAGCCCACAACCCTCTTCAGATTTTTGGGCCGAAAATTTGCGTTTTCAGCGACTTTAGCTCTCACTCCCGACTTTTTCTAATTCCTCCCGACCGGCTTAATAAATCCCCCAGTTCTCCCGTCCCGTCCGTCCCCTTAAGTGGGTTTGTGATAGGTTAAATGAATGCATTAATGTATTAGCATGGAATTTAAGAAATCTGCTTGGGTCAAAGGAAAGCATTTGCAGTAGTGCTGCAGATTAGGGTCTACAGTCTGTGCTGTTGTAATTATTCAATACAATTGTCAGCCTTGTACTTGTAGGCAACACAGTCTTGTACTACTTAACCAACAGAAAGAGCTACAAACTGCTGGTGGACTTGAAAGAGAAAGAGCGAGTCTGTCACATAGATGCCACCTTCAGCACATTCAAACTGAACGATCTGACAAAGTTCACCCTAGAAGTGGGAGCATTTGAAGGCGGTATAGCAGGTAGTATACTGAAATGCTTCTATTCCTTTGAACACTGCTGTTGGATGGAATGATTGTGTTTAGGTGACTCACTCACATACCATAGCGGTAGAGGTTTCACTACGTCCGACAGAGACAATGACGGGCATGCCACTGTGAATTGTGCCAACGATTTCACGGGTGGCTGGTGGTACGGAATATGCGTGAAAAGTCATCCAAACGGTCCCTATGCCAATGGCTGCACCAACACGTTCGCCAAGTTGAATTTTTGGCATACTGCCAGAGGCTATAATTATGGCTTTGAGACTATACAGATGAAGCTGAGACCTGCCGACTTTGCGTAGCTAAGCTTCTCTAGAGTTCAGCTGCACTGTGGTTTGTTTGCAGATTGAATGAGCCGACCGCCCACAACTGGTGTGCCGCAGCCAGCACTGTGCCCTGTCCGTAAGTCTGAAGAATTTGCAGACGAAACTGACACAAAATATCTGCTTAATTTGCTCTATTTTATTGCTTCTGGTCTGCTAGACAATAGTGACAAAAACATGTGTACCAGCTAATGTACATAAGAGACAAATAGTTTTCATTTGCTTGCATTTCTTTTTCTATAGTGTTTGTTGGTTGTCACCATAACATCTGGTCTAAAACAGTAAATATGGCTTGTGACTTGATTGTGCAGCTTGTAGCATATAGAGTGTAGACTATCCATGAGCCTTGCAGCCCTAAACATACTGGTTTTCCTGATATGTTTCAATACCAGAGCATGGTCACAGGGTTTGTTGCGAATGCCTACAGTATCGTTCTCCAATGTTCTGAGTAGGATCATTTTGCAGCTTGTCTAAAAGACAGTCTTCCAGTGGTGACCAATGGTCGGATGGTGATCAGATCATCTTCAACTGCTGTTTTACAGTGCAAACCAGGATTTGCGGCTAATGATTCAGACCTGATTAAAGTAACATGTGAGAATGGTGTTTGGATAGGTAACTTGGGAACTTGTCAACCAAAAGGTAAATTCATTTTGTATCCATTGTTAGGGGTGGCGTTTCGGCCTCTCCAAACTATTGCTGAAGCGTTTCAGAGTGCAAGAAATCAGTGTTGTCACGATACAACGCTGTTGTGCAGTACACACCAGCAGCAACACTGTCTTCTACTGTAGTCCATGGCTCTTCAGCTGAGTTGAATTGCAGTGAGGGATACGAATTTTCAGAATGTCCAGCCAATAGAACTCTTTATTGCCATTTTGGAACCTGGATCGGCAACATTCCCGGACAGTGCGTGAGATGTAAGACGATTGCCTTGTTTCTCATTAAAAAGGTTTGGATCATGCAATCTATAACTGTTTCCAAAGCTAGTGCATCGTTTATGTATACCACGTGAGTGAATGTTCAGGTACAAACCAGATGACTGTTTTAGATTTCATTGATTGTGCAGAGATCAAACAAGAGAACAGTTCTGCAGTGAGTGGAGTTTACAACATATCTCTGTTCCTCAAATGCACTGCTGGACCTTCTGGTTGTCCGCAGAAAGTTGCAGTCTACTGTGATATGTTTACTCTTGGAGGAGGCTGGACTGTAAGATTTTACTTCTCTTCTCTGTTTTGCTTTGTTTTATTCTATTTTCGTTAGTTATTTTTCTTGGTGGACTTTTGAGGTTCTTTATCTGTTAGTTATTATCTTTTCTTTCAGCTTGTTAGTTTTTATCTTTTTTTGTAGATTGATAGTTTTTATCTTTTCTTTCAGATTGTTAGTTTAGTTTTTATCTTTTCTTTCAGATTGTTAGTTTTTATCTTTTCTTTCAGATTGTTAGTTTTTATCTTCTCTTTCAGATTGTTAGTTTTTATCTTTTCTTTCAGTCTCTCTGTTTTCCAGATCTTTCTTTCTTATTGTTGTCTGTACAAGTATTTTCTGTTAGTTTATTTTCAAGGTCTTTCAAAAGAGACAAGATGGTACAGTTGATTTCGATCGAAATTGGCAGGAATACGCAGATGGATTCGGCACTCCTGACGTTGAGTATTGGATGGGTATTTTGCATGAACTGTACGTCCAAATTACTAGGATAGACTTTTAGGTAACACAGCTTTGTACTACTTTACCAACAGAAACAGCTATAAACTGCTTGTGGACTTGAAAGAGAAAGAGCGGGTCTGTCACATAGATGCCACCTACAGCACATTTAAACTGAACGACCTGAGCAAATTCACCATGAAACTGGGTTCTTACCAGGGCGGGTTAGCAGGCAAGAGAGGTATATTCTTTAAAAGTAGGAATCACTGTTTGTTTGTTTTAGGCGACTCGCTAGCCTACCATAGAAATCGAGGCTTTACTACATCAGACAGAGACAATGATGGGAAATCGACTGGAAATTGCGCCCACCAATACTTTGCTGGCTGGTGGCACGGCGCCTGCGTTCTTGGCAGTAGCCTAAATGGCATCTATGCTAGTGGCTGCAGCAACACATTCGTCAATTTTTGGAAAGCTGCCAGAGGCTACTATTATGGCTTTCAAACTATACAGATGAAACTGAGACCGATCGACTATGGGTAAACTTATTGCAGAGTTCATTTATAATGACAATGTGTTGTTTTTGCAGAGCTGACCAGCCAGCAGTTCACAACTGGTGTGATAGACGTAGCACCGTACCATGCCCATAGACATATGTTTTTCTAGTCTGCCAACTGATCACAACATTTTGCTTACTGTTTGCTTGTTAATTAATTAGCTAATGAATGATTTGTGTGCAATGCAACTGCGGACTGGTAGTGTAAAACCGACAGAGAGGAATTGTTTTCATTTGCAGACAGATCAAAATATACTCTTGAATTTGTCAGTATTGCATATGAATAAAGCCTGGTGTCAAATTTTATCCTATTTGGTCAAGATTTTCCGAAATTAGGAAATGGAAATAATGATTACAATGACAACTACCGGAGTTTTCCACCTATAAGACCCCTCCCGTTAGAAGACCCGGGTCTTATAACTGGGTTTCTTTTCCGATTATAAGACCCGGGTCTTGTAGCAGGTGGTCAGAAAGCATCTGTCAGGGGGCCTTTTCCAGTCATAAGACACGGGTCTAAGCTCAGAATGATGTGTTTTCGTCTGTATTTTTACAAGATAACTAATGATTACAGAGTTTTTGAACTCAGGTCGTTCAAGAATCGTTCTAAAACCTGCGTAATCTTGGTAGAATACTTGATTTGATAGGTTTATATAGCTGCTGTAAGCATATTGGAGCTTTTAGGTTGCCTAAGTTTTCAAAACTTGTTTAAGACTGAGCTATTCAAGCTTAACGTACAGTCAGTTGTTGCCAAGATCAAAACCAGTGTATTTTACGCTTTTCATGTAGAACATCGAGTTTTAATTATAAAATATAGATTTTGCACCTACATGGACCCGGGTCTTATAACCGGTGCAAAGCAAAAATACTAGACCTAATTCGTAGTACTACAAACTACTAACTATAAACTACATATTTTCGGCGATTATGATGTCATCAAGACTACAAATTAACTAAGACTACATAATATTTTAGCTGACTACAAATTGACTACAAACTACTTTTTCATAATTTACGAATTTGTAGTCAATTTGTAGTCATTTTTCTTGGAAATTTTCCGATTTTTTATGTAACTTTATATAAATTGAGTCCCCAATCGGCCTTTCAGCTGTCTTGAGCTTATGATAAGCTTACCAAATACCAAGAACGAAGCAATTTTTTTATGTAAAGTGTTAGAAAGATAGTTTTTCCAATTTTCCCGCTCTTTTACCTGTATAAATTTTCAAAGAAAAGTGACCGCACGATTGACTTTTGCAAATTTGTTCGTGTTTTTTTCTTGTCTTAGTTTTTAAAAAAATATCTCATTCTGTTTTTAAAAATACCAAATGTTTAGCATTGAAATTCTGTTAAACATTGAACGTCTGTTTGTTTTCAGAAATATCTATTAGAAAAGACGATTTTTTCACAGAAAACAATTAATAGGCTTCTGGTTATTATTGTTGCAAAGCATTTCTATGACTGATTGTTCAATTGGCAAAAAAATTGCAGTAATATCGAATTTCTGACGATTGCTAACCTGACTACAAATTGACTACAAACTAAGACTGCATATTTTTTGAACCTGAATTAGACAACTACACACTAAGACGGTCAGGCACTTAACGCCATTTATGAAGAGGCCTGTCTTAAAATAAATGCAGTGGAGATCAATTCTGATTGCGTTTTGGTTGCCTTACCAACAAATCGAATGACAATTGTTTTCCTTAAAACTAGATGACACAAAAGAAGAATCGATCTGAGTTAATGGTCCATTCTGCGTTTATGTGCAGCCACTGATTATTAATATTTTGTAACCAAGACATTGTGAATTCAGTTTGGATACAAACCTATCATAAACCCAGATTTGCACTCCTATATTTATAGAGTATGTACCAGGGTTGTATATTTTTCCGAAAAAAACCTCGGCCTGTTTTTTTCCAGTTTTTTTCCGGTTTTTTTCCGGTTTTTTTCCTAAATCGCGGAAAAAAACTCCAGCCCAAGTTCTGAGTATCCTAGGCTGGTTTTATGATTCCTAACGCTTTCTAGCGCCTTCCTCAGTCTTGTTAGACCAGAAATACACGTGTTACATTGATATAAATCACGAAACAGGCATGAAACAGTGCCTGACAGGTTCCATAAATAACGCTATATGCAAATTTTCTTACAGCAGTTTGCATTTTTGTTCTTTCATGCCAAATTTGGTCTTTTTTGTTGTTTTTCTAACAGTTTTGAGTCAGTATGGCCTATTATACATAGCAAAAGTCCATTTTTTAAACGAAAAATGACGTAAACTAGCTATTTTAGCTTGAGTTTTTTTCCGCGATTTATGTTTTTTTCCGACCCTTAGGAAAAAAACCGGTTTTTTTCCGGAAAAAAACAGTTTTTTTCCGGTGTTTTTTTCCCACCTCACATCCCTGGTAT
>JASANB010006358.1:0-87891 GCA_030248155.1 Sabatieria punctata
TCTCTTTCTCTTTCTCTTTCTCTCCCTCTTTCTCTCCCTCTTTCTCTTTCTCTTTCTCTTTCTCTTTCTCTTTCTCTTTCTCTTTCTCTTTCTCTTTCTCTCCCTCTTTCTCTTTCTCTTTCTCTTTCTCTCCCTCTTTCTCTTTCTCTTTCTCTTTCTCTTTCTCTTTCTCTTTCTCTTTCTCTTTCTCTTTCTCTTTCTCTTTCTCTCCCTCTTTCTCTTTCTCTTTCTCTTTCTCTCCCTCTTTCTCTTTCTCTTTCTCTTTCTCTTTCTCTTTCTCTTTCTCTTTCTCTTTCTCTTTCTCTTTCTCTTTCTCTTTCTCTTTCTCTCCCTCTCCCTCTTTCTCTTTCTCTTTCTCTTTCTCTCCCTCTCCCTCTCCCTCTTTCTCTTTCTCTTTCTCTTTCTCTTTCTCTTTCTCTTTCTCTTTCTCTCCCTCTTTCTCTCCCTCTTTCTCTTTCTCTTTCTCTTTCTCTTTCTCTTTCTCTTTCTCTTTCTCTCCCTCTTTCTCTTTCTCTTTCTCTTTCTCTCCCTCTCCCTCTCCCTCTTTCTCTTTCTCTTTCTCTTTCTCTTTCTCTTTCTCTTTCTCTTTCTCTCCCTCTTTCTCTCCCTCTTTCTCTCCCTCTTTCTCTTTCTCTTTCTCTTTCTCTTTCTCTTTCTCTTTCTCTTTCTCTTTCTCTTTCTCTTTCTCTTTTCTCTTTAACACTGTACATTGCATGGTATCACTTTAAGTTTGAGTTCTACTAGGTAAGGTCGGGCCGACTGTCCACTACAAGTGAGCAGTTTCAGACGAGGTCTGTGGGTGGCGGCGAGAGGGGTCTATGCGATGTACGTGCTGATGGTGCTGACGGCGGTGGTGTCGTGGCCGATTTCGTTCCTGCTGGACGGCATTCTGGGCAAGGAAGGCCGTGCCACCTACGACCGGAAGCGCATCGGAGACCTGATAGAGTTGCAGTGTGCGCGCACCAAGGACAAGGAGGAGTTCCAGATGGCTCGGGCCACCATGATCGCCTGGACCAAGACCGTCTCCAGCATTATGAAGCCCATAGAACAGGTATTCTTTGACGTAGCACCTCCCTTTTCTTTGGTTGGTTTACAAATTGGCTAAGTTTCGTTTACGTCAATGTCCATCCCTTCCCCCAAATACCGACCGCCCGAATTCCATAAATCATAAATCAATAACACTCGTTCAAAGAGACTTGAGAATTTTAACCTTAGGGTTAGGAGGCCAGCTTTTCAAAAGCCAGGCGTGGAAAGAGCTGCCGTTGAGAGAGTAGAGAGTTGCAGGTGTTCATGCTGTCGACGGAGGACGTTCTGAACGCCGAACGCATGGCAGACATCGTGCAAAGTGGGTACAGTCGGATTCCGGTCTACGAGGGCAACGACCGCAACCAAGTGGTGTCGGTGCTCAACATCAAAGACCTGGCCATCATCAGTCCCGACGGCAACGTCTGTGTAGGAGAGATATGCAAATTGTGGGAGAGCAACATTCGATTCGTAGACGGCAACACGCAGATCAGAACTCTGTTGCTCGAATTCAGTCAAGGAGATCATCATTTGACTATGGTGTTCGGGTAAGAACTCCAGCACACACTACACCTCTGTAGCCGAAGCCCTACTTGTTTAACCTGAGTCTAAGCCTGAGAAGAAGCCTGTTCTGTCTAACTGGACTGGGGGCGGGTGTTTTAGTAATACGTACGTATTGTACATACTACCCACCAAATATAGATTGTTTTTGCAGATTCAAAAACTATTACAGTCTGATCGGTCTGTGCACGTTGGAGGATATAATAGAGGAGCTGATATCTAAGAAAATCTACGATGAACACGACAACCAACGACGCAGGTCTATCCATAAACCGACTCCCAGAGAACGCAATCTAAACGCTGTCTTACGTACGTTGCGGTCCCATGTGCAGTGCGTGGCCAGTGTACAATTGAGACTCGCCACTCTACAGTACTTATCTCAGGTGTGTCTGTGTACTGTAGGTGTACTGTACTGTTTGTCGGTTGTTTAGAATGTGGCAGGATTCTCGCCAAAAATTATCCGACTGGAAATGTTGGAGCAAATAGTCAACCGATACACCAAATCGTGGAAACCCGAGCCGGTCAAACACTTTTACAAGCTAGGTACGTAGCTAAGGCTTTTTTAACCTACTGTGTTGTACTGTATACGTCTTTATGTGATCTTATGTGGTCATCTAATTGAAGGCGAAAAGTATCTACACTTCAATGGAACTGTTTATATTTTGATCCATACATGTAACAGGGGGGTCTGGGGGGGGCCGCCCCCCCACCCGACTTAGGCCAGACCCCCCAGATGGGGACCCCCCCCCCCCCGAGACGATTTCACCGACCCCCCCTCCGATTTTTCTGGCAAGTAAATTTTCAAGCAAATTTTTGCAATTTTTTACAATTGAAGCGTTCAGACGAAGAAATGCCTCAGTCCACTTTTTGAAAAAACTGAGTTCTACTCGGCAGCACAATCCCCTAACTATAGACATGTTAAATACAAATTATTTCATCTGAAAACATTTTATGTAACAAGTTACACCAACGCAATTTTTGAACAGTGCTCGAAATTCAGTTGAAGAAAAGCCTAAGTCCAAGTCAAGAGCCTCAATATTCACACTCAAAATTAAAACTTTGGATTAGACAGCTGAAAGTTGATACACTAATACATTGTACGTAGCATAGCCGAGTTCTCAAACCCCTGATAAGGAAGCCCAGATTTGATGCTTCAATTCAAAGATACAGTAATCGGGCTGCTTAATTATTGGATCAAAATTTCGAATTTAGTGTTCTGACTTAGTAATCAGGATTTTCACTTAAAAATCGGGGGTTTAAGAGTACTTTTTGACTACTTTAAGAAGCATCGGTCGAATTGCGTTTTTGAAGAAAAAAATTTTTCGAGCTCCTTTAAGCCCCAATAGCTAATCTGTAACCGCTAACTTCTATGCTCTATATTTCAGATTATTGTAGCGCTATCCATAAGCTACAGAATAATGGCAAGAGTGCTAACGTACGCCTACAGGTTCTGGAGTAAATTAGCTAATGGCTAAAAAACACAAATTTTTCCATCATTTATTAAGGTTGGTAAAATTTTTAAATCAAATTTCTCATTCAATAGTCATTATTTAGACTTAAAAATGGGGGGCCTTAGAGTACTGATAGACTAATTCAAAAAACTTTGATCGAATGCCTCTTTCCAAGACTAAAATGGGCGTTGAGCCACCTTTTGACTCCTTATTCTGGAATCTCTCAACGAGGGTTTTACTTTTCAGATTATTGTAGCTCTATTTTTAAGCTGCAGATTGATGGAAAGATTGCTAGTCCACTACCCGGAGTTCTGGAAGGCAATCAAGCCTAGTAGTTACACTGCTCTCTTACTCTTGCTGATATTTTGTTAATTTGTGAATATGGACTTAGGCTGTTTTATGGTTTAGACCTTAAAACAGCCTAAGTCCACTATCACAAATTTTTAAAAATAATCAAATCAGGAAAGATGTGGTGGCCCAAACTCAGGTGGTGAGTAGCACTGGTATGGGCCTCTTTTGGCATAATACACTTTAGGCCATAGCGTTTTGCACAATTTATTTCAGGCTGGCCGAAAACTTTGAACGCGTTTTTCTCGTTTCATCTATTTATGGACTGAGGCATTTCTTCGTCTGAACGCTTCAATTTCAGACACAAAAATTGCCAAAATCGCCTGCAAAACAGCACTTTTTAGCTGTATTTCAGCCCAAATTAGCGATTTTTGGCAATTTTTAGCCAAAAAATTGTGATTTTTGAGCGTTTTTTAGTGCCCACCCCCCTCCCCCAAAATTTTGGCTCAGACCCCCCGGGCCGGCGCCAGACCCCCCCAACCCCCCTCCCCCCATCGGCGGATGACCTGTTACATGTATGTTTGATACTGTGCAATTCTTGAAACGTTGAACCCGTATGTACATCTAAACGTATGCGGTACGATGGGATATCGAAAACTGTTTGTCAGTTGCAGACGAAGAGTCATCTGAATTCATTTTACTGATGGACGGCCGGTTGAGAGTAGAAGTGGGAGAGGAACGACACGTATTCGAAGTGGAACCGTTTCGTCACTTTGGAGAGCAGTTAATCGAGACGGCCCTGATTCTGATGGGGCTGGCCACCAGCGGCACGCAGACGGCAGAACTAAATGTCTCTGGCACGCCCGACAATCTCACTTTCACCCCCGACTTTTCGCTCTCCACCGCCCATACGGAGGTGGTTGTGTTGGTGCTGAATGTCAACCACTACAAGGAACAGGTGAAGGAGTCTCAGAACATGAACACACTGGAATCGATTAAGCGGAAAACTACCATACAAAAGAAAAAGAAGAAGAAATGACTGTGTAGCGCAAATTTACTGTAATATATCGATTATTCATAAACTCAGTCAATCAGACTCTCTGTTCTGCCAGTTTTCTTGCCACAGCTGGGCGTCCTGGTCAGTCAGAACGCTCTTCCATCTTCTCTGAAAGTTCTGATCGAACCAGGACGGTCGTTGGCGCTCCACTTCCACTATTCGTTTCTTGTTCCAGAACTGATTTTCCGGCCCAATCGCCGGGTCGTTCTGATAGCGAAAGACTGTTTCTTGATGCTCCGGCGCTCGAACCAGCGGATTGTAGTCTATCATATCCAGCTTCAGTTTCTCCGTTTCCACGCGTACTTTCTCGTAGCAGTTGCCTGTAGTAAACCTGCTAAACTAGCGTCTGTCTGTCTAAAGCCAGCTAACGAGACAAACCGCAGATTGTGTGTGACTCGTGAAACGTTCCGCACACCTGACACGTTAGCAAGTTCTCTTTCCTCGGGATTAATCTGGTCATACCATACCGGCGAGTTCGCTTTCTAGCTAAAATGGTTCACAAAATAAAACCACATTTGTCGGTCGAACCAACACATGGGCCGTGAGGGGGTCTGCGCTGCGGGTTTGCTCCTCCACCAGATTTCGCTCAACGTACCCCAGACGCACAAACCTGAAGCAGGCTTTTTTCCTGGATCAACCCACCAAAATGGCCGCGAAAGCAAAGCACAGCCTTAACCACTTTTTCCGGCCCATCTGAGTCGAACCGGCACATCGCAAAGAAACGTTACAATATTTGGTAACGGTCTGACTCATACATGTAACAGGTCATCCGCCGAAGCGGTAGGGGGTTGTTGGGCACTAAAAACGTTTAAAATCGAAAAAATCGCAATTTTTCAGGTAAAAGTCGTCAAAAATCGCTAATTTGGGCTAAAATACAGCTAAAAAAGTGAAAGTGCTGTCTGTACTGTTTGTTGTGCTGTACAGGCGATGTTGGCAATTTTTGTGTCTGAAATTGTAAAATATCGCAAAAAACTCGCTCAAAAAATTACTTGACAGAAAAATCGGCGGGGGTCGGAAGGAAAAATCGTCTTGTACGGGGGTTCCCATCGAGAGGGTCTTTCCTAAGTCGGCTGGGAGGTAGATCCCGTTGTTACATGTATGGTCTAACTTCATAAGCTCCCTCGGCCCGTACATGCATATTTCGAAAGTAAAGTACAGGGAGCTCAGATGATGTGATGCCATTGACCTATGGCTCAAACAAAATGTTGTATCTGACCGATACCATTATTTCTCTTCTTATACGATGGTCCTATTGTGACGGTTATAGAGGTGTCGGTCGGGTGTTTTAAAGAAAGCAGTAAAAAATACAGGTGCATAGCCCATACATGGGCCGGAAAAATCCGGAGGGGGTATGGAAACCTCGGGGGGGTATGGCCGGCGAGGGGTATACCCCACACCCCCGGTCCATGTATGGCATAATAGCCCACCACGTACCAAGAGGCGTTTTCGAAGTAGGCACACCGAACACAATTCCGAAGTCGCGCACGATTTGCGACGCGTCGTACGGTACATCGTACCTCTGTCCACTTGTAGAAACAACACTCACCACAGGAGCAAACCCAAGTGGAAAATGATTGCGCATAAAACTGTACAAAGCCGAACGCAGTAGACGCAACATCTGGAAAACAAAAACAACTGACATCATCAGTTCATGCGGATGGTCGGCGGCTTAGGGGGGTGCCCGCTTAAAACCCCCTTCACATGCAAGCGGCATGATAAAATAAAAATCGAAGCAAATATTATCAGGTTATACTACCAGTTGCGCCAGTGAGCAGAGCGGAAAACAGTTTAACCAAGTTTATTAACGACAAAGCAGTTGACTAATTAATTAATTAATAAGGAAGAGTAAAAAAGCAAGTCAATAATCGTCGTCTTCCTCATCAGCCAGTTCTTTGGCGAACTCCAGTTCCTGTTGTTCGCGTTCTCGCTGCTCCTCGGCCGTCTCTATGTCTTTCGTGTGCGAGTCTGGCGGATATCTCAGCGCCTTAAACAACACCAGTCGCACGTACATGTAGCTGGGCTATCCAACTGTCATAATATATAGTCAAGCATAGCTTAATTCAGTCTGACACTTAACGCCGTTTATGGTACCGGACCGATACCTAGGCTAGTTTGTTTGTTTGTTTATTTGTTTATGAGTTCCACTGTCCTTTCGGACAGCTCAGGACACTCCTCGCTCTTTTCAGAGCCCTTCAATGGGGTAGCCCTGTCTACAAACAACCCTCCCCTTTGCTGCCAATAGGTGCTTAGGCAGCGCCGGTTCGGTTCCCATTTACCTACTGGCCATCACCGGCTTTCGGCGGTCTGGGTTGGGCTTTACGTCGACTACTTCTAGTCGCTTCGACCGGTTTCCAACCCACAAACAACCGCTCTCACGGATGCCGGGGCCGCCGTGACACACGGGATAGCGTAAACTACCTGTGGCCAAGACGCGACTAGTGGCACCACATTATGGTACCACCAACCACAGTGGTCGAATGTAGGGGTACCATAATATGGTACATATTATGTGTCAGTACCATAAACGCGTTAAGTGTCTGACTGTAATAGCATACGTGTAACAGGTCATCTGCCGAAGGGGAAGGGGTGTCTGGCGGGAACTACCAACTTGCGCACAACCGATTTGCGCACATGGATCGCGGGCACACCAACTTGCGCACAACCGATTAGCGCACAACCGAATTGCGCACAACACAACCGATTTGCGCACATGGATCGCGGGCACACCAACTTGCGCACAACCGATTAGCGCACAACCGAATTGCGCACAACACAACCGATTTGCGCACAATTTTTAGGCACATAATTGATTTCGAAAAAAGTTCGCAATTAATTGTCATTGCCAACCGAAATTACTCAAAAATTACTATAAAAAAGTAATCGATAAAACGATTGAAAAGTCATTTAGAATTTAGTTAGCGATTTCCTTAAATCCACCTGCCTGCACCTTACATTGTTTTGTTCTGAAAGGATGCGTTCCAGGAAAAAGTAAATGTCTGGATGCTTCCGTTTGTTGAACAACCTGGCCATCTTAGAGTTCCAGCTCTCCACATCATTGTTGGTGCGACGGACCTCATTTACCACCACCCAAATGGCAGGCGGCAGGGCATGCATCCACTGTCTTACTCAAAGATCAGCGAAAGGGCCTCATCGATTATCTCATCGAAACCCACACCGAGAATTGGGAATTCCAACTTAACATGCATTTTGTGAGAAAGTCAACTTAGGATGTTCAAGCAACTTTTTTTCGCGGATCCGGCTGGTATCCAAATATGTTGAAACAGATGTCAAACGAACACCAACGGTGCATGTTCGAACACCAGCGACCCCCTAGAACCGGAGCTGTACCCCCCGAAAGTTGGGTCGGTAGCCCCTTTTCGGCCATTTTCTTGACATTTACTCAAACGATCACCATTCACTCGTTTCTCAAGAGTCTGAACAGGCGTGCACATGGTTGGATAGCCCTGACAGTTGCCTTTCAGATGCTGCACACAGCGCTTCCGGAACGTACCCGGTTAGCGAGATATTCTCCGAAAACTACGAAATTTAGCGAAATTCCGACTCGATTTTTTTCCGAAAAATCGCTGTAACTTCTGCCATATATGCGGGGTCAAGCTGATTTTTGCTAAAAAGATAAAACGCAAAATGCCAAACAAAATTAACCTATTTCGGAGGCAAGTTGTTGGGGTCAGGGGGGGGGTGTTTTGCAATTTGAAGCCAGTCAAAAAATATTTTGTTGCTCAGAATAAAAAACAAACACACAATTCTGGTGCAGTTTTACCCGCTGATTACGAATATGAACTCGGTTTGGCTGGATTCCTTTTGGTTCGGGAGAAATTTGCATCCAAATCTTCGAGTGGCTGTATTTCTAAAGTGGCACTGCTCATTAGCATGAGCAAGAACCATGCTAGAAAGCAGTTTTTCTTATGTAGTTTTTGATGCTGATTCTGAAGATAATCATATTTTTTATCTACGTTGAGCAGTTCTGAAGATATGGGCATTTTGAGAATTTGCGAACAAAACCGTTGCAGTTGGTATGCAATGGTGGTTTGAAACGTTACTCAATTCTGTCATATGCTAGATACAGAGCCATGGAATTAGCATCACCTAATGCAGTTTTTGCCGCTGATTATGAAAATTACCTCTATTTTTCAACCGGACGGCTTCTGAGTGAGTTACTTAGGCCTGGTGCCCTGTCATCCACATTATAAGAAATTTATCAAACAGGTGCGTGAAATAGTAACTGTTATATGCAGTTTTCTTCGCTGATTCAGAATATGACCTTATTTTTGCGCTACAATGACATTGTCACGAGTTGTAGACCTCTAAAGTTACATCAATATCCATGCTTTCAGGAGTGGTAATCTGGAAATAGATAGTCTGTGCTTTGGCACTTGTGAAGTGAATTATCTATCAGAAAATAGTGTATCCGAACTATTTTCGACCGCTGATTTATAAAATGACCTTACTTCTGCTCTACAAGCCTTTCATTTTAAGGTTCTGTCGTATTCTTGTGAAAGAAGTGCAGAAAGTTGTATCTTAAAATCAATAGCTTGTAGAGCAGAAGTAAGGTCATTTTTGAAACCAGCGGTTCAAAATAGGTCGGATACACTATTTTTGATAGATAATTCGCTTCACAAGTGCCAAAGCGCGGACTATCTATTTCCAGATTACCACTCCTGAAAGCATGGACATTGAAGTAATTTTAGAGGTCTATAACTCGTGACAAGGTCATTGTAGCGCAAAAATAAGGTCATATTCTGAATCAGCGAAGAAAACTGCATATAACAGTTACTATTTCACGCACCTGTTTGATACATTTCTTACAATGTGGATGACAGGGCACCAGGCCTAAGTAACTCACTCAAAAGCCGTCCGATTGAAAAATAGAGGTAATTTTCATAATCAGCGGCAAAAACTGCATTAGGTGATGCTAATTCCATAGCTCCGTATCTAGCATATGACAGAATTGAGTAACATTTCAAACCACCATTGCATACCAACTGCAACGGTTTTGTTCGCAAATTCTCAAAATGCCCATATCTTCATAACTCCTCAACGTAGATAAAAAATATGATTATCTTCAGAATCAGCATCAAAAACTGCATAAGAAAAACTGCTTTCTAGCATGGTTCTTGCTCATGCTAATGAGCAGTGCCACTTTAGAAATACAGCCACTCGGAGATTTGGATGCAAATTTCTCCCGAACCAAAAGGAATCCAGCCAAACCGAGTTCATATTCGTAATCAGCGGGTAAAACTGCACCAGAATTGTGTGTTTGTTTTTTATTCTGAGCAACAAAATATTTTTTGACTGGCTTCAAATTGCAAAACACCCCCCCTGACCCCAACAACTTGCCTCCGAAATAGGTTAATTTTGTTTGGCATTTTGCGTTTTATCTTTTTAGCAAAAATCAGCTTGACCCCGCATATATGGCAGAAGTTACAGCGATTTTTCGGAAAAAAATCGAGTCGGAATTTCGCTAAATTTCGTAGTTTTCGGAGAATATCTCGCTAACCGGGTACGTTCCGGAAGCGCTGTGTGCAGCATCTGAAAGGCAACTGTCAGGGCTATCCAACCATGTGCACGCCTGTTCAGACTCTTGAGAAACGAGTGAATGGTGATCGTTTGAGTAAATGTCAAGAAAATGGCCGAAAAGGGGCTACCGACCCAACTTTCGGGGGGTACAGCTCCGGTTCTAGGGGGTCGCTGGTGTTCGAACATGCACCGTTGGTGTTCGTTTGACATCTGTTTTAACATGTTTGGCTACCAGCCGGATCCGCGAAAAAAAGTTGCTTAAACACCTTCCCTTATAGCTAAGTTGACTTTCTCGCAAAATGCATGTTAAACGCTCCAAAATCGCTATTTTTCGGCTAAAAAACGTCAAACATCACTAATTTGAGCTAAGCAGGCGATTTTAGCAATTTTAGTGTCTGCAATGTTAAGAAGTCACAAAAACTTTATCAAAAGAGTTCTTGCCAGAAAAATCAGAGGGGGAGGACCCACTGTTACATGTATGTTTAATAACGATGTTCTAGAAGAGCCTCACCTTGACGGCTTGGTTATACAAAGTCAAGCAGAAGCTGATTCGGTTGTCGAACTGGTGCTGAGGTTCGCTGGTGCTGTAGACATCGAGCGGTTCACTTGACTGCATGTAACTTCCTTCCTGGTTCAGACTCGCCTCTATCACCCCGTCACTGATCGCCTAAACAGTCGCTCATTTCTACAGTCAGTCGGCCACTTAACGCCTTTATGGTACCGACACCATATAAGGTGCCGGTACCATTTATATGGTACCGATAACTAGGGTAGTGGTACCACTCTTCGCATTGGTACCGGTACCATACATGGGCCGGAGAAATGGGGTGGGGGGTCAAAATTTTCAATTTGGGGGGTGGGTGTTCCGTCAAAATTTTCGGCCGGGGGGGGGGTCGAAGCCCAGTTGGGGGGGGGGGTCAAAACCAAAAATGTCTGGGAACGCTTTCTAGGTCGTTTTGGTACAATTTTCTGCCATTATATGAACAAAATTAACATTTCACACTATTTTATGACCGTATATAACACAAATCAGCAATTTGGAGCAATTCTAAATTGGACTTGAATTCTAAAAATTGATGTCTAAGCTGTACTTTTTGAGTAGTTTAAGAATCTTTCATTGAATTTCATTTTTGGAAAAAATTTTTTTTCGCCCCCCCCCCTATCGGGGGGCATAACTCGTCTGGAACCCCCCTAGACCGTTCTTTTTATTTCAGATTATTGTAGCGCTATATCTTAGCTACACGCCGGTGTACAACATTATGGGCTGCCGGACGGCAAACACTGAAATATTTGCGTTCAAAGATTAAAAATGCCACATTTTGCAAATTTTTGGGCACAGTGAAACATGCAAAATGTGGCATTTTTAATTTTTGAACGCAAGTATTTCAGTGTTTGCCGTCCGGTAGCCCATAATGTTTTACACCGGCGTGTAGCTAAGATATATCGCTACAATAATCTGAAATAAAAAGAACGGTCTAGGGGGGTTCCAGACGAGTTATGCCCCCCGATAGGGGGGCGAAAAAAATTTTTTTTCCAAAAATGAAATTCAATGAAAGTTTCTTAAACTACTCAAAAAGTACAGCTTAGACATCAATTTTTAGCATTCAACTCCAATTGGTAAGCAGGAACATGGAGTTGAAAATTTTTGGGCACAGTGAAACATGCAAAATGTGGCATTTTTAATTTTTGAACGCAAATATTTCAGTGTTTGCCGTCCGGTAGCCCGTAATGTTTTACACCGGCGTGTAGCTAAGATGTAGCGCTACAATAATCTGAAATAAAAAGAACGGTCTAGGGGGGGTTCCAGACGAGTTATGCCCCCCGATAGGGGGACGAAAAAAAATTTTTTTTCCAAAAATGAAATTTAGTAAAAGATTCTTAAACTACTCAAAAAGTTACGCAAAAACCCCGTTTGTTAGGTCTGAATTCCGATCAGCAAGTCAGAAATTCGATATCGAAATTTTGGTCCCATAGTTAAGCGGGCCGATTTTTAGAAGGCCATATCTCGAGCGTGGAGCGTCGAATCTGGAAATTCTTTGCAGGTCATTGATAACTTGTCAATATGTTTTAGTGTTCCAACTTTCAGCCCTCTACGCCCAACTTTCAATTTTGGGTCTGAATAGGGCAAAGGGCCAAGACTCGATCGGTTCAGAGACTGACTCTTAATACTCGAGCCACTACGTACCACCACTTGTATTTTTTGGTCGGAGGAGGGGTCCCTTAACCTGTCTCGGGGGGGGGGTAGGGGGGTGAGGGGGGGGTTGGCCTTTCCAGCAGGGGGGGTAACCCCCCAAACCCCCCCTAGTACATGTATGACAACTACCCTAGATACCGGTACCATATTATGGTACCGGCACCTTATATGGTGTCGGTACCATAAATGGCGTTAATTAAGTGCCTGACTGTTCTAGTCGTAAAGGTTGTCTTGGCAGTACCAGACATGTGCTAGCATTTCGACTGAGGGGTGGTCTGGTCAATTTTCTAATCCTGAGGAGAGGAGTCTGATTTTTTACTAAAATCAAGGCTTCTGCTTACTTTTCTCATTCTTACTAAAATCTCATTCCCTCGGCCAGCCGGCCTCTCGCGCGGCCGCCTGCTCTGCTGTAGCCTGTTATCTGTTTACACGCTAAAATGGCTGTTGTCAAAGCCTTCTCTATTGGACTTTCCTTGATTTGCCTTTGTTTGTTTCTTCTTTATGGACTTCACAACTCACCAGCGCTTCATTCAAACTTGCTGCTCCCAAAAATCGGAGCTGTGAACGTCCACAGTTGGCCATGTTTCTACTATGGAAAAACTCGCCATTTGCCGTCCAAAAGAGTCAATTTCTGGCTCTCTTTGCTTCTTATCTGCCTATCTGCGGATATCGAGCTGAATCCTGGCCCGCCGGACCTCTCTGTTCGTCTTGATGGCCACGTCAAAATTGTTTCAGTCAACTGCAATTCTCTGGTCAGTACGATGGAGGACATCCGAGCTTTTGTTACTGCTTTCGATGTGGATTGCCTTCTACTGCAGGAAACGAGGCTGGACAGTTCTGTTACCGATGCTGAGCTTGCTCTGACTGGTTACTCCCTGCATCGGAGAGACAGGAATCGGAACGGGGGTGGTGTGGCAGTGTATGCCAAATCCCTACTCAATGCCGTTCCCCTAATTCGACCAGTGGACATCGAAGCCCTTCCTGTCAAACTGCATTGTCGTGGTGCTTGCTTAACAGTGATCAGCACTTACAAGCCCCCTAGCACCAATAAAAACCAATTTGCCGACTCTTTGCTTGAGTTACTTGGTTCCCTTGGCTCGGATGTTGACAGGACTGTCCTGGCGGGTGATTTCAACCTTTGCTTTTTCACTCCAGCCGAACGCATGCCTCTAATACCTCTTTCTGACGTCTTTGGCTTGCGTCAACTGATTTCTGCACCTACTCATGGCAGGCGGGTAATTGATTTGCTGTACCTTGGCCGTGACCTTGTGGCCGACAGTAGCGGTCTTTCTGCTCCCATAGAAAAAAAGCATTCTGCCACCTTTTGTCTGGTACGTGCCTCTATAAACCGTCCAAGGTGTACCCCCCGTAAACTGGTCAGACTGTGGAATCAGGCACCCTGGCCTCTGATTAGACAGCAGCTGGCTAACGCTAATCTGATTGGCCACGTTCTGGACGGTTCCAATGTTAGTGATGCCTGGGATAGCTGGGCAGCTGTCATCCACCGCGTAATATTTGACTTTGTACCATCCAAGCTCATTGCTGCACGTCCCAAACCGGCCCTGCCAGGCTTTTCAGCAACTATCAAAGCGCTTGCCAAACAGAAGGCCACAGCCTGGAAAATCTGGAGACTGTCTCAGAGTCCTTCTGACCACGCCCAGTTCAAGAGACTTAGGAAGCAGCTAAAAAAAGAACTAATACTTGCAAAAAGAGCTGCTTTCTCTGAGTCCTTTTCAAACTGCAATGGACCTGCTGATTTTTGGAGGACAGTCAAGATGTTGTCTGGGAAGTCAGGCAGCAGTATTCCGCATCTTTACCTGCCTGATGGAGTCGTTACAGAGCCAGCTGCAAAAGCTTCTGCCATTGCTGACCATTTCGACTCTATTTGGTCTGCTCCTCAACCACTCCCCCACTTTGAGAGAATACCCTTGCCAGCTGAGCATCACGTCGATTTTATCACTGTTGAACAGCTCCTGTCCAATTTGGACACCAAAAAAGCTTGTGGACCAGATAAGATCCCTGGCTCCTTTCTAAAGCCTTGTGCTACTGTGCTGGCTCCATCTGTGTCTGTTCTTTTCAATCGTTCTCTCGACGAAGGGCTTTTTCCAAATGCTTGGAAATTTGCTCAAGTTATCCCTGTTCCAAAGTCTGCCAGTGCTTCGACTCCTGATCAGTTTAGACCGATTGCTAAGCTCTCCGTTATCTCTAAGGTAATGGAGAAGGTGATCAATCTGCAGCTGCAGCCTTATTTGGACCCTGTCCTGGCTCCCTTTCAGTACGGCTTTCGAAAAGGCCGATCCACTGTAGACTGCCTTGCCAATGTGGTGCAGTCTTGTTCAACTATGCTCTCTAGTCACAAGAAGGCAGTCGGAGTGTTCTTTGACATCCGCGCTGCTTTTGATACCGTGGATCACAGCGAACTTCTGACTATACTGCAACATCAATTTGGCCTCTCTCCTACATTGCTTCGTTGGATCCGTTCGTACTTATCTGGTCGATCTTACTGTGTACAAGTGGATGGTGGTGTTTCCTCCAGTAGAAAGGTACCCTCTGGGGTACCCCAGGGGTCTTGTTTGGGCCCTACTTTGTTCCTGGCCTTTATAAACGGGCTGAGCAAGCTCAATCTCTCTGATGGAGCACAGTGTTTCTTGTTTGCTGATGACTTACTTCTGCTGAAACCTGTCCGAACCTTGCAGGATGAGCTGCATCTCCAATCTGATGTTGACCAGATCGCCCAGCACTTTACTGGTTTACGGCTGCGGGTTAATTTCAAGAAAACCAAGTACCTTGTTTTTGGTAGGCACAGTTCAGCTCCTAAAATTTCTGTTGGCCTTAAGCTGCTTGGAGAAGTGATTGAATGTGTCCCTGTAATTCGATACTTAGGAGTTCAGCTTGATAGACGCCTTTCGTTTGACAGCCACTGTAGTACTGTTTCTGCTAATGCTAAGAAAGCCTCAGGTGTGCTTTGTAGGAAGTTTAGAAAATTTGCCCCTCAAAACGTTCTAGAAACTGTGTATCACAATTGTATCCTAAGCGCGCTCACTTATGGCGTCGAAATTTGGTGGCCATCCGCTGTTTGTCACCAATCCAAAGTAGAACGAGCTCATAGGTTTATGTACTAATGTTTGTCAACAATTTCCAGTTTGATTTACCGCATTCTGATCTTTTTTCTCTGGCTAATGGCATAGGTTGTCGGTTTTGGGAACCCATTAGTCACATTGTTTTACGCAGGCGTGCCGTCTTAATTTTCCGTATTGTAAAAAATCTGTCTTATTTTCCACCGTTTTTTCTTGTGCGTTCTGAGCCAAGACGTTCTGTACGTTTTAGACCGGTGTGCCATGATTTGCAGTTGAATTGTATCAAAGGAAGCGCGCATTTTCTTGACCACTCTGTTAGTATCTGGAATTCTTTACCATGTAATTGTGTGTATAGTAATTTTGAAGGTTTTAAAAGGTATTTGAGATCTGATGGTTTTGTGACTTTGTTTTAGTTATTGTCTCTTGTCTCTTCGCCTTTTCTTCCTTATCTCGCAGTCCCTCGTTTTACCTGTTTGGGTGTGGATTGTTGAGTAATAAACTGAACTGAACTGAACTTTTCGTCAGAACCTATTCTCATCTCATTTACACCTAATCTAGTCATACTTTTGTCATAATTTTCTACTCAAGATTCTTATAAAAACTGCTGAGGGGGTAGGTAGGTAAGTCAGGAAGAGTCTAACCTTGGCTACGATGTACTCGGCCTCGTCGCGACTAGACAACTGCAGTTTCTTGCTGATGTCTTCCATGCTGATTCTGCTGTAGGCCAGCGAAATCTGTCGCACCGCCGTCTTGATCACATTCTGTCGCAGGCGCACGATCAACGTGTAAGTGCCGTCCTTCTCAAACTGCTCTCCGGAGGCGTCCAGCGTTCGCTGGAACTTGGCCAGGTCGCCCGTACGAACAGCTAAACTACATCAGTGGTAAAACAGCCGCCTTGTCAAGAAATTAGAATGACTGATTTGTCATTACGTCAGTCAGTTTAGCCTTAGAAATCCTAATTAGAGTTTTAGAAACCAAATCAGGCCGTTTGACACCCTGAATAGAACTAAATTAGGTGCGACAACTATTTGGATCGCAAGCAAATAGGTAGACTGTAACAGAAAGGGATAACAGACCTTGAGTAAGCTGCATGTAGGGCGCGAGAGCTTTCCGGTAGATCGGTTGACGGAAAATTGATCTCTCCGGTATCTCGCCCAGTAGTAAGCTGACAACGACAGCAAACTTATGAGTCTTAACAGAACAACATACAGACTGCACCGCCGCAAATGTCCCACTAACTAACGCACTCTTTGTTTGAATCCTACACCGGTATGCTGTGGAGCTTTGCGCATTGCCTGCAATAACTGCTTCTGCGCTGCCACGTAATCCAACTGCATTGCTTTGATTCTGCCTGAAACAACCATCTTTCCAAATTGCCGAGTCCCTTTGCAAGAGGGCATACATGTACTAGGGGTTTTGGGGGGGTTACCCCCCTGCTGGAAAGGCCAAACCCCCCTCACCCCCCACCCCCGAGACAGGTTAAGGGACCCCTCCCCTCGACCAAAAATACAAGTACTAGTAGTGGCTCCAGTATTAACAAACTGGGTCAGAAATCACTAATTTTTAGCCTAAAATTCACTTGAAAAGCCTTTGGAAACCGAATTTGGCGTTTCCACTGCTGATATTTAAGAAAAATCGGTGTTTTTGGAAGCTCTTTTTGTCATTTTTTGCTTGTTTTTAGCTTTTAAACGCTATTTGGCAGCTTAAAATAGCGATTTTTAGCGTCCTTACTGAAAAAAACGTGCTAAAAACGCATTTCTAGGCGTTTTGGAGCTTTTCGAAATTTGGGACCCCCCACCTGGGCGAACCCCCCCCCTCGACCCCCCACCTGAGGAAAACCCCCCTCCCCCCAGGTCGGCCCGGAGCTGTTACATGTATGCAAGAGGGACAATCGAATAAATTACTGCAGCGTTCAGGCAATAAACGCCTACCTCAGTCATGAATTGAAGTCAAAAGAAACATTAGTCCTCCTAAACTTTCTCTTTTTGTCTGTTTTCATACTCAGAGCTTGTTTTGTGCATTTGTGCTTCAATTTCAACCACAGACGACTAAGCTAAGAGTTGGTGGTCGGCACAAAGCCCAACCCAGGCCACTGAAAGCTGGTGACAGCGAGTAGGTAAATGGGACCGACTGGAGCTGCCTAAGTACCTAAAGCTACAATAGCAAATACACGTGTTGGGACATAGGGGAACTGGGACAGCTAACACTGAGACCGAGTATGTGTTTAGGCTAATAGCGAAGGAAGGGCAGGATGTGGGTGTGCGTGACCTAACGCAGGACCCGACAATCCAACCATCCAAGCAAATAATTTAAAAATGACTACAAAATCAGACCAACGGAGAAAAGAAAAGAACCTAAATAGAACAGATGTCTGGCCCATTCGTTGTTGTTGGCCGATTCGGGAAAGGAGACTTTGGTGATGAGATGGCCTGCGGCGTCGTACATCTGACTGGCCAGGTAGTTCCTCAGCAAACAGTTGACGAGTGTGGCTTGCGACTCCACGTCTCTGTGCAAGGTCACCAATCGCAGTCGACCGTTCAAGTACCTGAAACTGCGTCACTTCTGTGCACCTCCGAGGTTGGTCTGTTTCGTTCGACTCTGACGTTCTGATTTCAGCTGCTGTTCCGTTCCGTTCGGCGATCAAACTGTAATAAAAGTAGGCCTTGGCAGCTAGCGGATCCAGGGCGCGCCGGTCCAACATTTCTATTCGACGCAAGAGTGCATTGGCGCACGTTGTGGCCTGAAACTGCAGAGGAGTGGAGTGACGTTTGTTTAAGCTGCATTGGTTATAGTCACGTAGAAAAAGTCGCCATTTTTTTCTAGGCCGATACGTTTGTAATACGCACCAACCCGCCGAATGACATACTCCAGGCGTTGATGCATGAGCAAGATGTCAGTTGGCGTATTACAAACGTGTCGTTCACTACAGAATAATCTGCGGACGACTTTTTCTACACCAGAATGAATACACTTTTTAACAGTCAGGGAAATAACAATGCTAGCCCTTTGGATTGAGACCTCAGGTGGTGCCATTACTCGGAACCCATACATGTACTAAAGGAGTTAGGGCTGGCTAGAAAGGCCAAACCCCACTCAGCCCTTCCTCAAGACAGTTTAGGAACCACGACCCCAAAATACTACTACTACCGTATAGTGCTGTTTATAGTACCCGGGTACTATATATGGCACCAAGAATGCATAAAACCATACATGCAACAGGTCATCCGCCGAGGGGGGGGAGGGGGGGTTGGGGGGGTCTGGCGCCGGCCGGGGGGGGGTCTGAGCCAAAATTTTGGGGGAGGGGGTGGGCACTAAAAAACGCTCAAAAATCGAAAAAATCGCAATTTTTTGGCTAAAAAGTGCCAAAAATCGCTAATTTGGGCTGAAATACAGCTAAAAAGTGCTGTTTTGCAGGCGATTTTGGCAATTTTTGTGTGTGAAATTGTAAAAAATTGCAAAAATTTGCTCGAAAATTTACTTGCCAGAAAAATCGGAGGGGGGTCGGTGAAATCGTCTCGGGGGGGGGGGGGGGGTCCCCCCCCGGGGGGGGGGGGGGGGGTCTGGCCTATTTCGGGTGGGGGGGCAGACCCCCCCAGACCCCCCTGTTACATGTATGCATAAAAGAGTAGCAAGAATGTGCCACTCAGCGGCCGGCCGAGTATCGATGCGCTGTACCAAAATTACTGGAGGGGTCGCGAAATTCGCGACCCCTCCAGTAATTTCAGGACAGGTTGCGAATTTCGCGACCCCTCCAGTAATTTTGGTACAACGCATCGACACTCGGCCGGCCGCTGAGTGGCACATTCTTGCTACTCTTTTATGCATTCTTGATGGCACTTAGGGTTTTGCGAAAATATAACTGAATCCATTTATAGTACCCGGGTATGGCACCTACGAAATCTGCTCTATAAGAAACTAACAATTGTATGTGAAGTTCTTTGCTCAAATTACCTATTTGATGTAAAAAATAGGTTATGTACATACATCAGAACCTCTATGATTGCATTATCTACTGTTTTCCTTCATACAAACAAGGTTTACCACCAAAAATACTGTATTTTTCGCACGTTTTGTATTTATAACAGCTCATTTCAGAATAAAAAGCTGTCTCCATTTATAGTACCCCGGGTACTATAAATGGCACTAAGTGCCGTTTATAGTACCCCGGGTACTATAAATAGGGGGTACTATAAACGGCACTATACGGTACTTGTAGAGCCACCAGTACTAACAATCTGCCTCAAAATTCACTATTTTTAGCTTAAAAGCCGTTTGGTAACCGATTTTGGCGCTTCGTTGTTGATATTTCAGAGAAATCCGTGTTTCTAGAAGTCGTTTTTATTAGCTTTTGTTTCTTTTTAGCTCTGAAACGCCACTTGACTGCTTAAAACAGCGACCTTTACTATTGAATATATCGTGCTAAAACGCATTTTAGGCGCTTTCAACTTTTTCTTTTTAATTTTGGAACTACTTCCTGGGCGAAACCCCACGACCCCTCCGGCAGAAAACCTTCACCCCTAACCTATAATAATGGTACCACTTGGAAGTTAAATCGGTAACAATGGAACCAGTTCCATATCTGTAGGTGCCATATATGTTGTTATTTCCCTGACTGTTTAAGAGCTGAACTGACACACACACACACATCTTGCATTTTGTCGTTGTCTAGTAGATAGAGCAGCACTAGCAAATGCAGATAGACCTCAACCTCCGGCAACACTCCCATTCCGGTGCCGACCCCTCTGCGAACTGTTCGCGGTGATTTAGACGCCGGCTTAGCACTGTCCACCTCCATCTAAACAAGACTGCTTAGTCAAGATTGTTCACTTAGGAATAGAGGCCTTTCTTTTACAGGAAATGAGACTTTTCATGTTTAGGACTCTGAAGAGTCAGTCTCTGATTCGATGGAGTCTTGGTATTCAAGTTGAAAATCAGGGTTCATACGGATCAGGGTTTTCCAAATTCCCTGACTTTCCCTGACCTGAGTGCTAAAATGCCCTGACTTTCTACAAGCAAACTCATAAAACAGTAAATGCTTTCAAGCACCTAATTTTGTGATTTCTTTTGCATCGGCAGATATTCACATAAACGCTAGCATACCCAATAATTTTCTAAAAGCGAAGGGTGAATTTGGTTTTGAAAACTAATCGTATTTCAACAGGTATTCCGAGCGTGAAGTTAACAAGAATTAACACTTTCAGGGTTTGACGAGGGCTGGTTGGGCCGCAGCCTAACCAGGGTGAGAAATTTTTGAAGGAATAGCTTTCAAAAACGCATTTAAAAGGTAGTCTTGGCGTAAAATTAACAGGAATTAACGTTTCAGAGTTTGACGAGGCCTGGTTGGGCCGCTGCCTAACCAGGGCGAGAAATTTTTGAAGAAATAGCATTCAAAAACGCATTTAAAAGGTAGTCTTGGCGAAAATTTTAAGGGAATTAACAGTTTCAGAGTTCGACGAGGCCTGGTTGGGCAGTTGCCTAACCAGAGTGAGAAAATTTTGAAGGAATAGTTTTCAAAAACGCATTTAAAAGGTAGTCTTAGCGTAAAATTGACAGGAATTAACAGTTTCAGTGTTTGATGAGGCCTGGTTGGGCAGCTGCCTAACCAGAGCGAGAAAATTTTGAAGAAATACCTTTCAAAAACGCATTTAAAAGGTAGTCTTGGCGTACAATCAACCTGAATTACCGGTTTCAGAGTTTGAGGAGGCCTGGGCGAGAAAATTTTAAAAAATCCCTATAATTTTCCCTGACCAGATCTGAAATTCCCTGACTTTTTCCAGACCTCCCTGACCATTTTTAAATTCCCTGACTTCCCTGACCCGCATGAACCCTAAAAATGGAACTTTTGCGTAGAGGGCTGTGCCTCGGTGCACTAACACTAACAGTCATTGATGACTTATGTTAAACCATCAAGGGAGCCGGTCAAAATGCCGAAAGGTAGCGAAATGCCGACGAAAGTCAAAATGCGGTTTTGGTGGCTTATATCTCGGGAATCGAGCATCAAATCCATAACCCTTTGCAGGTATAACATAACTCATGAATGTCTGTTATTGCACCAACGCACAGCCTTCTACGTTAAAGTTCCAATTTCAACTTGGAATGGGGATATAACAGTCAGGCACTTAACGCCGTTTATGGTACCAACACCACCACGGTGTCGGTACCATAAACGGCGTTAAGTGCCTGACTGTATAAGTGGAAAACTCAATCGAATCGGAGACTGACTCTTAAAGCACGCAATCACCAAGAAGGAACATTACAGACGTTTCCTCTAAAGTTCGGCTTACTTTGGTAGAATCTGCCGTACGCACGAATTTTAGCAGTGCGTCCCGTTGGGTGGCGGCATTGGGCGAGGCCATAACAGCAGAGAGGATTCTGTTGAGAACGTTCTGATTCAGTTTCTTGCGCGTGCTGACCAAAGAACGCAACACTCGCGATATGAGACGCGTCTCTTTTTGACTCTCCGCTCGCTCTATCAACCGACAATGCTCGCGCAAATCTGCAACCAAGCTCATTCTCTTCTCTTCCAAAGTTGCAGAACAGATTGGCTAGTCACTTTCGACTGTTATAGAGTCAATGTCCTTGGCCGGCTCTTCGCTTTGCTGCTCTTTGTCTTTATCTTTGGCATCCTTTTCTTCTCCCTTCTTGCTCGACGAGTCAACTTCCATAGGAGTTTCTTTATCCTTACTAGCCATTGCGCACCTATGCACCACCAAACCGTTTCTTAGTTGCACTTGGTAAGCGAGACCGACCTGTCAACAGTACCGTTGTAGCCTCAAAATCCTCACACTTACCAAATTGCTAACTTAACAACAAACAAACAGTCGGTTAAGCTCAACCGAACTCGAGCGAGTCGGGGGGCCTCGGGAGAAGTGAGTGAGTACAGTTAGCGCTTTGCACCAACAAACAGTGTTCTAGCTCTGATTCGTTAAGCCGGAAATTCGCTAATCCTGTCTTAATAAATAGAAGCTTGTCCGGATTTTTAAGAGTCGGTCCACGAAAAAATCGAACATTGACGCCAAGAGCTCTGTACAGCTAATTTTTCAAAATCACCGCACAGATGTGAAACTTTCAGCGATTGTAGACCTTGAAAAGAAATGAAAAAGTTTGCCATCCGATTTTCTCTAGCTGCATTTGAACCCAAGTTATGGACCCTCGAAAATCGGGATTTTGGCACTCTCCAGTGGCACCACCCTAACTTTGAACGGCTGCGGTTTACTAGTCTGTGGACCAAATTTTATCAGTTATGGTTCGTTAGAAAGACCATTTCAAGTAGTTTCAAGCGCTTCTGTGAGATTTTTAAAAAAATTGGTCGGATCTTGTGAAATTCGCTGTAAACTTTAACAGGCCATATCTTAAAATTGAACATGGTATCTCAAAAAGTGACTATCATATTCGGAATCTCCGTTCTTTTCTGCGTCGAACGGTATCAACCATATTTATATGGAGTTGCAATCTGACCACAGTTGTTAGGGTCAAAAATTTTTTTTTGAAAAATCAATATGCAAATTAAGGAAAAAAGTGCGAAAATTCACGTAAATACATGCAATTTTTTGTAAATTCTTTGTTAGCAGCCAACATTTTATCTAGCAACTTGCATAATACTGAGTCTAGCAGCGACTGCATAAGAAATCCTTCCTTAGGTTCACCTGGATGTGCCTCTAAAGACAATTTTTGGTGTAATTATGCAGTTACAGGCAGTGTTTAGACCTGTATTGGCGTTTTCGAACAGGTTTCTTAACTGACTTGAGGTGCAAAAGTGGAAATTTTTTTGTAAGTGCCTGTACTAGCACACTGGACCCCTTAAGACGATTTTAAAAAAAAAAATTTTTTTTTTAAAATTTTTAAAAAAAAAGCAAAAATTTTTGGCCTTCAAAAAAAAATTTTTTTAACAACTGTGAATCTGACAAGCAAACGATCAGTTGAAAGTAGGGTGGTCGGACACTTTCAAAAATCCCGATTTTTTGTGCTTTTCGGTCACCCACCAAACTTTGAACGGCTGCCGTTCACTAGTCTGTTGACCAAATGCTATCAGTTATGGTTCGTTAGAAAGGCCATTTCAAGTAGTTTCTAGGGATCCTGCCAGTTTTTCAAAAGATTGGATTGATCTGGTGCAATCGGCCCTAAACTTTAGCAGGCCATATCTCAAACTTGAACATGGTATCTCAAAAAGTGACTATCATATTCGGAATCTCCGTTCTTTTGTGCGTCTAACGGTACCAACCATATTTATATGGAGTTGCAATCTGACAGTGAACGATCAGTTGAAGAAAGTATGGTGGTCGGAGAGTTTCAAAAATCCGGTTTTTTGCGATTTTCGGTCACCCACCAAACTTTGAACGGCTGCCGTTCACTAGTCTGTTGACCAAATGTTATCAGTTATGGTTCGTTAGAAAGGCCATTTCAAGTAGTTTCTAGGGATCCTGCCAGTTTTTCAAAAGATTGGATTGATCTGGTGCAATCGGCCCTAAACTTTAGCAGGCCATATCTCAAACTTGAACATGGTATCTCAAAAAGCGACTATCATATTCGGAATCTCCGTTCTTTTGTACGTCTAACGGTACCAACCAAGTTTATATGGAGTTGCAATCTGACAGTCAAACGATCAGTTGAAGGTAGGGTGGTCGGACACTCAAAAATCCGGTTTTTTTTCGCTTTTCGGTCACCCACCAAACTTTGAACGGCTGCCGTTCACTAGTCTGTGGACCAAATGTTATCAGTTATGGCTCGTTAGAAAGAATATTTCAAGTAGTTTCAAGCGCTTCTGTCCGACTTTTAAAAAAATGGTCTGACCTTGTGCAATTCGCCGTAAAATTTAACAGGCCATATCTTAATATTGAACATTGCATCTCAAAAAGTGACTATCATATTATGACACTACTTGAAATGCCCTTTCTAATGAGCCATAACTGATAACATTTGGTCAACAGAATAGTGAACGGCAGCCGTTCAAAGTTTGGTGGGTGACCGAAAAGCGCAAAAAAACCGGATTTTTGAGTGCTCGACCACCCTACTTTCAACTGATCGTTTGACTGTCAGATTGCAACTCCATATAAATATGTTGATACAGTTAGACGCAGAAAAGAACGGAGATTCCGAATATGATAGCCACTTTTTGAGATACCATGTTCAATTTTAAGATATGGCCTGTTAAAGTTTACAGCGAATTTCACAAGATCAGACCAATATTTTAAAAATCTGACAGAAGCGCTTGAAACTACTTGAAATGGTCTCTCTAACGAGCCATAACTGATAACATTTGGTCAACAGACTAGTGAACGGCTGCCGTTCGAAGTTTGGTGGTGGTGGGTGACCGAAAAGCGCAAAAAAACGGATTTTTGAGTGTTCGACCACCCTACTTTCAACTGATCGTTTGACTGTCAGATTGCAACTCCATATAAATATGGTTGATACCGTTAGACGCACAAAAGAACGGAGATTCCGATTATGATAGTCACTTTTTGAGATACTGTAGAGATGCACTTCAATTCTGCATTATTATTGTTACTGTAGTTATCTCTTGTACTGTATTGTATTGTGTGGCGTGTGTCTTAATACCTCTCCTCGTTGTTCGTTTCTCTAACTCGCTAAAGTAAATACTTAACTGGGTTCGCTCTTAGTCGGTTGCTGTTACCGCATCAACAGATACCATGTTCAATTTTAAGATATGGCCTGTTAAAGTTTACGGCGAATTTCACAAGATCAGACCAATTTTTTTAAAAATCTGATAGAAGCGGTTAAAAGTACTTGAAATGGTCTTTCTAACGAGCCATAACTGATGACATTTGGTCCACAGACTAGTGAACCGCAGCCGTTCAAAGTTAGGGTGGTGCCACTGGAGAGTGCCAAAATCCCGATTTTCGAGGGTCCATAACTTCGAAGCAGGACTATTAGGCGATGCCGATTAGGCGATGCCGATTAGGCGACGCCGATTAGGCGATTTAGTGGTACTATTAGGCGACGGTACTATTAGGCGACAGAAATAATTTTTTTCTATAAATCGTACGGCAACATACGTTACCACTAACAAAATAGCACAACAAGGCAAACAGCACAACAGCAATTAAAACAAAGTATAACAAAATAGCTAAGCAATTTCAAGGACTCATTTAAAAAATAAGTGCAACACCAAGGATGGATAAATTCCATCTCACTGAGCACTCATTAGTAGAGAAGAAAACATTTCTGCACATGTCGCCATACATGAGCTGGGGGTTGCCCCCACCGCTCAAATTTTCGGATTTTGACTACCCCTAAACCCAAACCCATTTTTCCGGCCCATGTATGCATGTCGCAGAACATTTATAAAGCGCTAGATGGATGGACGCGCCGCATCAAATTCTCGCTGCGAAGCTCTGTGAGCTGCTTCCGCAAAGTTATTGGTGCGTCGTGCATCGTCTGCATCCAGCGCGTTAATGAACAGAGCAACCCAAAAAATAGGTGGCCGACCCGATGGCCGCTCGCGTGCTCAACGCAAGCTGGGGAATAGGGGCAAATGCCAGGATCTGAGTTAGAAACAGTCAGGGCAGGTGGCTTGTTTAGCTATAAGTTAGCGAGTTATAAGATTAACGAGACATGATTTTAGTGCCACTTAGCCATGCATAGTTAAAACAGCGCATTTAGCCTTACAGCTGAACATGGCCCCTTGACCCTTGACTGATTGGGAAGGCCCGCCTAATTGGTACTATTATCTATTAATGTTTTTTGTCGCCTAATAGTACCATCGCCTAATCGGCGTCGCCTAATCGGCATCGCCTAATCGGCATCGCCTAATAGTAGCGTACCGCCATAACTTGGGTTCAAATGCAGCTAGAGAAAATCGGATGGCAAACTTTTTCATTTCTTTTCATGGTCTTCAATCGCTGAAAGTTTCACATCTGTGCGGTGATTTTGAAAAATCAGCTGTACAGACTAATGTTTGATTTTTTCGTGGACCGACTCTTAACAACGAGATGGGGAGATCGCTCGAATTGCAAATTAAATTTTGAACAGAGACCACCGAATGTGGTATCAAACGACTGCTGACGATCTCCTGATTACTATTCTACACATCAACATCTAATTACTGCACGTTATATATATTCAGCTTTACCTCTCAGATACGTGTTTTTGGTCTCGGAGGAACAAATTCTGGAAACGTGCGCTGCGCACCCTAATCGTAAATCTTTAACAAGTATGACCGAATCCGGTATCAAACAAATGGTTATGACTTCTACATTATTGTTTTACACACCAACGCATCCACAACCAATTACTGCATGCAATCTGAGATTACTCACTCTATTCGTATTGCCTGACTTCATCGATTATCGGCCGATTTCCCCCGGAATACCACTTAGAAAACTTGCTATAAAATTCATACGTATGGACGTACATTCGTGCCCAAGGTCGGATCGGTAGTCCATTACCCTAGCTACAGAATTAGCACAGCTAGAAAGATTGGGATCGAAACCCCAGGACGGTATCCCCTTTTTAAATGACCAAAAATGCGTAACAACCTCCACTTACTAAAACAATCGTAGCATTCGATTCTGCCAACAGATATGTCTGCCCAAGGCAGAGGGTAGATACGTATGATGATTTGCTATCGATTAAGCATAAATGTAACAATCTTCGTCCAAGCCCCAGGACGGTGGCCCTTTTTAAACCAAAATCATCACTACAAAAAAATAGAAAAAAGAAGTTTTCTCAGTCATCTTTTGAAAGATAGCTACCAATTTACTATGTGAGTAGGCCTGCCTTAGATGCATATTTCGGCGCATTTACCTCAAGAGATCCTTGAATAACAAATTAAAAAAATACAAAGAATGAAAATGCGCGATTTCAACTAACCCATTAAAGGTGGGTTTATACTTTGTCCGCTGTCCGCGCGCGGACACAGATGTTGTCAGCGCGCGGACACGTCAGCGCGCGGACACCCTCCGCCATGTCCGCGCGCGGACACATGTCCGCGCGGACAAGTGTCCGCTTGTGTCCGCGTAGTGTCAGCGGCGGACAAAATGTATTTTGAAAATAGTAAATAAAGAAAAAAATAATTGAATTTAATTGAACATGCGTTTTGATCAAACCTGATGTCTACACTGCTTTGTTAAACATAAATTCATCAAGTTAACTCCAAATTCCAAAGACTAACGATTAAGCGCTACTGAACTAAATGGTGTAAAATTTTGAAGGTACAAAAGCGATATATGCAGAGGTTGACTGGAGGCGAGGGTGCCTGTCTGCTGAAAATGCAGTAAGACACACGATTTTATACATGCAGATGAAGAACTATACATAATTATCACATACGTAGGTACGTAGAAGTCAACAACAGCATAAGAAAGTCTTTCTACGCATAATTTATAAATATGTATATATTTTATAATTGTTTTCTGCAAAAAATCTACTAAAAATTGCTGGAGATTGTAGAGTCGGCCTGAAGGGGTACATAGCTATAGCTCAAAGACATCAGAGCTCAAAGGTGGCAACCGGCGTCAGCACCCTGCCGCAGGTCCATACATGTAACAGGTCATCCGCCGAAGGCGGAGGGGGGTTGGGGGGTCTGGTCTGGCGTCGGCCGGGGCGTCTGAGACAAAACTTTGGGAGGGGGTTGGGCACTAAAAACGCTCAAAAATCGCAATTTTTGGGCTAAAAATCGTCAAAAATCGCTATTTTGGGCTGAAATACAGCTAAAAAGTGCTGTTTTACAGCCAATATTGGCAATTTTTGTGTCTGAAATTGCAAAAAAATCGCTAAAATTTGCTCAAAAAATTACTTGCCAGAAAAATCGGATTGGGGGTCGGGAAACTCATCGTCTCGGGGGTCCCCATCCGGCGGGGGAAGTCTGGCCTAAGTCGGGTGGGGGGGGGCAGACCCCTCAACACGTACATTATGCGCAGGTCTACTATGCAATGTGTCACGTAGCAAGTATGTATGTAGTACGTACATATATGGGTCTGGGTGGCCATACCCCATGACCTGCCGAGCCGATGCGTATTCGTACCACCCCCTCAATCGTCGATCGTTCTTAACAGTTGCCAGCCAGCGCATACCTGCTCGGCCACTCGCACACCCAAACTTTGGTGACATACTGTATTTTCGGAAACCAAACTTGCAGAACTTTCTCGACGTTTTTTGGTTAGTAGCAATTGTCAGTTCGGCGACTCTTTTTAGAATACATGTAACAAGGAGTCCCAGGGTGTGCATCCCACCCGACTTAGGTCCGAGACCCCTTGATCGGGGACCCTCCTCCGAGACCATTTTTCCGACCCCCTTCCAATTTTTCTTGGAGTTGATTTCTAAGATTCTTAATTTTTTAGAGTTTTAGACACTAAAATTGCTAAAATCCGCTGTAAAACAGCAGTTTTAGCAGTATTTGAACCCAAATTAGAGATTAGATTTATTGAGGATTTTTAGCCAAAAAGTCGGACTTTTTGGCTTACCACCCCCTCAGCCTCCTTCAGGCGCTCCTACCCCACTCAGGAATTGAAAATTCTACCTCCCCTCAGCCGAAATTCTAGCCCATGTCTGCTACCAAGCTGTCATTAATCACGTTTTCAATGCGGCTCAGGCTGTCAAAGTTGTCTGCGACAGTCAGAGAACGGGTTCGAAGCTTTTACAATTTCAATTTGGTGCAGCCGCTTCAGAAACTTGCCATGATTTCAGGTTGATCGGTAGGCAAAACATACAGTACGTACAATGTTCTTACACCGTCTCTTTTTTGTTGTTTTCTCTTGATTTGACCTAATCCTAACAGTTCCGGAACCGCAGCATCAAACGTGATAAAATTGTGAACTCAGACTCACAATATAACAAGCTCAAACAGCCGTAATAGCGACGCGGACAAAGTGTCAGTTGAAATTTTTCAACTCGCTCGGCGGACAGAAGCGGACACGCGCTGACACCGATTTTGTGTCCGCGCGGGCATGTCCGCGCGGACAAAGTATAAACTGTCTGGCGGACACTCGTGTCCGCTCCGCCAAAGTATAAACTGCTGCGCGGACAACCTGTCCGCTTGTGTCCGTTTTGTCCGCGCGGACGAAGTATAAACCCACCTTAACGCGATTAAAACATCTGAAGCCAGTGGCGTATCCAGGATTTCGGAAAGGGCGGGTGTAAAATTTTGAAGCATTAAAATTTAGCAAAATTTGCCTTCAAAACCGCGTTTAAAACACATTCCAGGCTTAAAATTAACAGAAATTACAAGTTTTAGTAGTTTAAAGTGGCCTGGTTGGGCTTCTGCCCGACCAGGGCGAGAAAATTTTTAAATTTTAGCCTTCAAAAACGCATTTAAAGGCATTCTGAGCACAAAATAGACAGTTTTGGTGCATAATTCTTTAGTTTTGCTTATTTTTGACAGACTTTTTCTTCCTACCTCCACCGCAAAGGGGGGAGTACCCACCCTACACCCCCTGGATACGCCACTGTGAAGCATTCGATTCTGCCAACAGATATGTCTGCCCAAGTGCATATGGGTAGATATGACGATTTACTATCGATTAAGCATAAACATGACGATATTCGTCCAAGCCCAAGCACGGTGGCCCTTTTTAAACAAAAAAATGGCCAAAAATGATGTACACTGAAAACACTAATCGGCGCAAGTAGTGATCTCCCTAAACGAGACGATTCCCGGCCCATTCCCCCCTCCCGGCGCTGCCGCGGCGGCTTACTGTAATATTACTGCATGTGAAACAATACAAAGCGCGCGAAGTTTAAACGACTTAACATAGAAGTGGTAGTAAAAGCACTAAAACAGAACAGCTTAAATCTCCAAGTACGTAGTTGCAATTTTTATAAATACCGATACCCGGTATGCCAATTATTTTCGGAATACCTGCCTGCAGGTGCAAACATCCCTCCCCTTTGCTGTCATCAGGTGCAACGGCAGCTCCAGTTCGGTTCCCATTTACGTATTTACCGTCACCGACTTTTGGAGGTTTGGGTTGGGTCTGGGCCTGACAATTTTCCAAATATAAAAGTACCGCTAGAGACGCATCAGTATAGGCACGCTCTGGAGGGCCTGTTTTCCAAACATAAAAGTACCCCTAGGGGACGCATCGGTATAGGAACGCTCTGAAGGGCCTGTTTTAAAAACATAACCCCTAGGGGACGCATCGGTATAGGAACGCTCCGGAGGGCCTGTTTTAAAAACATAAAAATACCCCTAGGGGACGCATCGGTATAGGCACCCTCCGGAGGGCCTGTTTTAAAAACATAAAAATACCCCAGACGCATTTTCCAAATTTAACCCTCTCGCGCAGGGCCGTCAAATGTCCGATGAGCCAATTCGAATTTTTGGCCTGGAAAATGCGTGAACCCGTGCGAATTTGTCCGATGAAAACGCTGCGTGATGGAAAGAGTCATAACGCAAATGCGAAGCTGATCGAGGTTTAAATTTTGCGAAGCTGATCGGCTTTGCGTGATGAACCCGTGCGAAGCTGATCGGCAAATGCGTGATGAAAAATTGTCGCGTGCACCAATTGGTGCACGGTCTGCCCGTAAGAGATAAAATGATTTCTGACCTCTCAAAAATCTCGGCGGAGGGGAAGAAAAATATATTTTCACACCAAACATAGAGCGCATACCGTAATCCGGCTGCGGCGGCGCCGAGTGGGGTAATGGGCCTCCTCCCGCGAGACGTTGCGTATGCGTAGCATGGACGACCCAAAACTACTGGACTGATCGCCCCCCCCCCGACCGCTATTACATACTTAGGGTAACTTTACAAGTCCATATCTTAGAAAACCCAACAAACAATATAAATACATCTTTAGAATCCTCATGGTATCAGTAATCGAACGCAGGGCTCAAATCGCTTTGAAACCCACTACGAAAAAAGTCAATTTTTTTCTATCGCGCAAATTTGGATTACCAATCAATGTTGCGCAGATTAGGTTGCACCAACCACAGTACAGAGCTCGGCCCCTCTACAACTTTGGTCATAAGGCCCGAAGCACTCCAACGCATCCATAAGGAGTTAGTTTCAAAAAACTCTGAATTCATTCAACTTTGAAACGGAGTCAGTAATCTTGATATGTGCGCTAAATCATAGCTAATTCCAGGAAATCTAAAAAAGAGATAATATATTTTTGCGTACTGTGCAGCTACGTGTGCGCGTATGTAGTTGTCTGTTTGTTTATTTTAGCTGTCTACCTGCAACGGCGGTGTGTATCGTTTTTTCTGGCCGCGCCTGTCTGCCTGCTTGTCTGTTGTCTGGCAGTGTGTGCTGGTGAGGTTCGCGTGGCTTGCGGCCGTGAGTTTCTTGCTTGTCCCGTCGGCCGGTTTGTTGCTGTTTGGCTTAGTGTGCACCCATAGGTATTATTCAAGACTGCATTATTAAAGATTTTCTGCTACGCCATCGTGATGCTTCTTGCTTCACAGGTTTCATGCGCATTAACTGTTCTTGCTGGAAATTGTGTTGGGCCACCCAATAACCTTAATTGTTCTCTTCTTCTGGCATGTCCACTATACTCTAATAGTTGCTTGAGTCCCATAAACCATGAAAATCACCATGAAATGGGATAGCGCTGCCATTATTTCTAATAACTGCATTACATTTCTGCAGGGAAACATACGGCAATCTTACCTAAACACACATCTTACCTAAACAGTTTGAAGTTTGAAGTTTATCTAAGTGATATGGGCGGGCTAGGCCGTTTGACCGACTATACACCCTGCCCAAACAGAACCTGTCAGAACCCTACAATACACAGGGTACGTATCTAAAGAAAAACAAACAAAACATAACAAGTTATAAGTTACATGGAGGCTTTGGTCTTAGCTCTCCGAATACAGAGTGTACGGTAGTCAACAAATAGGTCACTTTCGCCATTTTCTCGGCGTTCCCGCAATTCTTTCCGCAAGTCAAAAGCTTTTTTCGCTTGCCACGGCGTAAGATCACAGCCGATGTAAACAGACGCATACTGAGGTTTTGAAGACAGAACCGTTCTTTTTCGTTGCATTACAGCCTGCTTTGTCACTCGGTCTTTCAATTCCACAACAACCTTTTGATGTCTGTCCGTTCCAACAGTCCGAATGTTCAGAATTTTCATGTAGTCAATAGTGAATTCAGAAAACAGATCGTTGACTAGGAAAGGAATGCCCTTGCTGTCTGTGGTCCGAATAAAAAGTCCGTTGATGACAAGATTCAGGCTACGCCTTTCACGTTCGCGCATCTCTCGTTCCCAGTCACAGATACGCACCAGCTCTGAGTGCGCTTTGTCGTAGCAGGAGGAGGGGTTCGGCATAGGCAAGCCGTTTCTGGCAGTTTGCAGGACAGATGCGTAGGTTCTTTTTGTGTTGACAGATGACAGTCTATCTAGATCAGCAGTCACCTTTTCAAGTTGGTCGGAGAGGCTAGCCACTTTGTTGCACAGGGCAGAATAGTCATCGTAAGGAGGACCCGAAGCAGCAGTCATCGTGGCAACTGACGGCCACTCGTCACGGTCCATTTCTTTGGAATAAAGTCTGTCAATCAGATCGAAGCAGTCCGGGCAACGCAGGGCGATAAACTTGGTTCTAGTCGAGACTGCAAGCCGAAAGACCTCGTCACAGTACTGAGAAGACACTCTCGGTCCCAGCAGAGTCTTTCCAAAACAAGGTTGACACATAAAGATGTCGCCGCAGAAGGAACATCGCAAGCATTTCAGTCTGTTTGAAAAGATATCGCTCCCACATTCAACGCAAAGAACGCGAGACATTGGCAAAAGAAAATTGACGTGGCTTTAGCACACACAAAGGAGAGCGGCCAGACAGAGCCGCCGCTCAACAGCCAGGCAGCGTACACACTACACTAGCGTAGCCAGTCATATCTTGTCATAAATAACAACCAGAAACTAAATGCATCATTCAGATATGGCACAAGTTCAACAAAGTCACAAACGGCGTGAACTGCTCTGACTTTAGGAGTCGACGAAAATCTGTAACAGACAGCTACACGTGTTCATCAGTCAAACGATTCCAGATAACAGATGCACTGTACAGAAAGGTCGATTTCAAGCGAGCAAAATGGTACGTCGACAGAACAACAGACATTTGGTGGCAATTTCTCAAACATTGGTCCAAGTTTCTACCGATAATACAACCACCAGGCAGTTCTCGCAGGCCATGCACATATTTATAAAACGTGAGCATTCTCCTTTCTAACACAATTCTGTTCACACTTTTCCACTGCAACATTTCTAATATTTGAGCGTAACTCAGGTCGAAGCGGTTAAGTACTAGCTTGGCTGCAGAACTTTGCACTCTTTCTATATACTGATTTACAGGATAGCACACACAGCTAGCGTACAAGATCGTAGGCCGGATTACTTGCAAATATACTGCACGTACGTACATACAACAGTTGATGATAGGCGGTTCTTTATGGCACGTCGAAGCGCTCTAAGAGCGGACTTAGCCGCTGCCACCTTTTGATTGCTGTGGGCAGCGAAGCTAAGCCGTTGGTCAAGCAGCACTTCGAAGTACTGAACGTCTGAAACACTTTCCACTACATGGTCATCAACAGTTCAGTACTAACTGAGAGTGGATGCAAAGCAGCTCAAGCCCAGACAAGGAATAAATTTTACTGCGGCAGAAAGCCGTTAATTTACAATATCAGATGTATACAGTATGTTTAACAGGTTTTCTGACCAACCAACTGGCAATTCTGTAAGGTCCATGTTGTTCGTAGTCAGTAGTAGAGACAGTCAAATGCTGTTTCAGGGCTAATTCATTAACAGCAGTCTGAAGGGCTCCTGGATGGACTGAACCGTCAGCACATCTTTCCCAGTGGATCGAACCTTCCAACAGACTGATCAACTTGCCTAAACACCTGTACCAGAAAACATTCGCAAAACCAAGACATAAACGTACCCATAAATGACGCTCTAAGGTCTTTAGTCGAGACGTAATCGTGTCCAGCAATAATTCCACCAGCTTTTAGTTTTGTCCAAAATAAGTTGATATCATCGCGAACTGAGCAGTAATCGTGTAAGGCGTCTATGTAAACGAAATCAAGCGATTCATTTGCAATTTTCCTTGCAGCCTCTGACCCCTAAAATTTTTGCCTTCTGATTTAGACTACAGTAAGTTACAGTTGATTGGGTATACCGAACTCATACCGAAAATTGGGTATTTTTGGAATACCACCCCAATAAATACCTATCCATCCATTCCAGGTATTTTTATAAATACCCATACCCGGTTTACCGATTATTTTTGGAATAACCAGGTATTTGCGAATCGGTTTTTTTTAACCAGTTTAGTGCAATTTTTATCGAAAAATCCGCATGATTTCATTGTTTTCTTTGTAAATTGACATTTTTGCGCATCCAAAAGTCCATTCTATGCACGATATCCTTCTAAATATCCAATTTGAAGGATTTTTTGTTCTCTGACCCTACCCCTCTCCCAAGAGAGTTCTATTGTTGTTAGATAGAACTCTCTAGTATGGTTTTGGATTAGCTTCACGCTGCTCAAATCAAATCAAATCTGTATGTATTGTTCTACATTGTACATTGATGTCATTGATGTACAGTACTTTCGTTTTGTCGCTGTTCCTTAGATCTCTATATTGCATGTAGACTGCCGCCTTAAAACCGTGGTACATATAGAAACTTTTTTCTTAACTCTAATTATTTATAGAATCAATTTTCACTCTAGTGAAACCAAAAATAATCTTTGCAAATTGCTAGAAACTATAAGTCCCACTGTTTTCAATGAATATCCCTAGCCTCTGACTTTGAAAAATGCCTAAATGCCTTAGACATCGGAAATTCAGTGAAATTCGACTTTCAAAAACATTTTCAGGAAATACCGAATAAATACCGGCATTTTTTCGAATACCTACCCATACCGAACCGATTCCTGAAAATCCCATACCCAAACAACAGTAACAGTAACGCAACATATACCTTCATTCTGAGAATTCGGATTTTCTCGTGCCAGGGTTCAACTTTTTCTAGAGTTCTCACCAGTCTTTGTTGACCGCTCAACCCCGCAACACTCGATTCCCATGGGTCTATCAAGTAAAATTTTCGACAAGATACCCAACTTTCCAAAATGGCGCGGCTAAAAGTTCCGCGGTCAACACCCAATTCGGCGCCGGCGCCCGTGAAACCAAATTCTTGCAGAAGATAACCCAACTGATAGCGCGATCGAATAGGCAATAAAAAGTTGGACTTCAACCGAGAAACGTTGACAAAAAGTTCCAATTTCTCTGCACGTGACTCGCAAATTGCGTAGTTATGAGAAAGACAGTGATAAACTAGGTGGTAAAATAGACGAATAAACAGGACGATTAGAGAAAACTTTGCCAGAGTTTTCACCGCGCGCTTAGGCATATTTCCAGCCGGACAGATAAAATAAATGCGACCTTAAACGCCTCAAAAGTTGGCCATGAAAACCCTTTATGTCAGTTGGGCGACACCCAACCAATAATAACCGGTTGAAACAGACCTGCGACAACCCATATCGACCATTTCGCTGATGGGTTGTCGCATCAATTTAAGTCTGTCGCAGCGAAGTGCGACAACCCTTGCAGCATGGTGCGACAAGGGTTGTCGCCAAAAAACTTTTTGTCTCTTTTTTAGTGTGCTACAAGCGTCAATTTCCAGAGACATATGCTGCGACAAGTGCACTTTACTGTATTTTCTGAGACAACTGCTGCGACAAGGGTATGAATTATGTAAGACACCTGTAACGACAACACCAAAGCTGAGAGACAAGGGCAGTCTGTTGTGTTAATATTCTTGAAGTTATCAGAAGTGATATTTCATTGTTTGTTAACAGTTTTCACTAAGATACTTGTTAGTTTCAAGCTTATATTTTGCTACAGGCATTGAGAGACCTTATGCGACAAGACATTGGGTCATTCAGACAATGCAATTAGTCAGTCTCAAATTTTATCGCAACACTTGTGTGGGTTGCTGGCAACCTACAGAACAATTTTTATGTGTACAACGATTGTAACCACAAAAAATACAAATAGCGGTAGACCCTTCGACCCCATACTTTGCTTTGGAAACTGAAAACTGAAAAGGAGGTCGTATCGTATCTCCTTGCGCCAGACGCCAAAATTCGTAAAAATCCTTACCGCTGGCTAAATTCTTTAGTTTACGGCGGGAAGGTTTTTGAAAAGTTCAAATAATACGAAAATAGGTTTCCTTTCCGCACCTGTGGGCGTAAATCGATATTTGACGATAGTTTTACTAAAACGGCCTCTGTTCAAAATAGAACGAATCTGAGAAGGATACCGTAGTCACAAATAACATAACGGCCCCTGAAAAAGGGTGAGGTCCGCTATTGGATTAGGTCCCAGATTCGTTTATTTTACAATTGGCAGCCAGCCAAATTTGGCGCGCGGCCTACGAAATCGTAAGTTCAACTCCGCCCATCGCAATTAAACAGCGGTTAGCTGGGCGTCGGCCTAAATTCGAAAATCCTTACCGCATGCGAAGTACTCCAATTGTAGTATGCAGTGGCGTATCCACGGGGTGTAGGGTGGGTACACCCCCTTTGCGGTGGAGGTAGGAAGAGAAAGTCTGTCAAAAATATGCGAAACTAATGAATTATGTACCAAAACTGTCCATTTTGTGCTCAGAATGTCTTTTAAATGCGTTTTTGAAGGCTAAATTTTCAAAATTTTCTCGCCCTGGTCGGGCAGAAGCCCAACCAGGCCACCTTAACTTACTAAAACTTGTAATTTCTGTTAATTTTTAGCCTGGAATGTGTTTTAAACGCGTTTTTGGAGGCAAATTTTGCTACATTTTCTTACCCTGCCACCAGGCACTTTCAAAATTTTACACCCCCCCCCCTTTCCGAAATCCTGGATACGCCACTGGTAGTATGGTCTGCGCCAACCACGTATTGGAGTTGGCTTTCATAAAAGGCCGACTGAAAATTACCTTCAACGCTTTAGCAGTGAACTTGGCCTTTCCTGTGGCCACTAAAACGTCATCCACCGGCAGGCCCAAAGACTTGAGGTGCACGTTGTACACACCGTTCTCCAGCCTGATAAATGTGCACTCGAGTGGCGCGTCCCAGCCACTCAAGGCATAAAACAGTTGCTTTTCCGAGTTGGACCAAGCCGCCGCGCGGCTCCTTTCTAGAGAAAAATGAAAATCTAGAACGCTCCAAAGGGCAACAAAAAGTTAGATCAAATTCAAGAAACAAGCACCAAAAGAGTAAAGCGTAAATCAACAAACTGTAAAGATGAAAGGTCGCGCCGCTGTTGGTCTTACTAATTCTAGTTCTAACTCTAGTAAGAACAAGACGGTTCTTCAAAATGAGTGTATAAAACTTTAGATAGTTTGATCATTTTGAAGATCATCTCAGCTTTAGAGGCAGAGACAGATTTTTTGGAAATTTTTTACAAAATTAGACCGGCAGCAGAGGAAAACCTCAGTAAACTTTTATTTGAAGAAAGTGGGTGTGCAATTCTTTCAGATGCAGTTTTCTCCTTCAAACAAGCCTTGCTGATTGTAAGCTCTTCAGATAATTCTTTCAGAGGACTCTCTTGCTTCTGCGTACTGTGCGTTGCATGGTGTAGGTAACGATTTCTCTTTCAAACAAGTCTTGCTGACAGTAAGCTCTTCAGATTATTCTTTCAGATGATTTTCCCTTCCAAACCAAAGAATTCTGACACGATTTAGGCAAATCGTTCAAAGCAGCATTTCCTTCTAAGGCATCCTGACATTCCTTTGGGTTATCTTTCAAAAACAGTCTTCTGGCAAATCTTTCAAAAACCAACCTTCTCTTCCAAAGAATTCTATATTCTTCAGGCAAATCTTTCAAAAAGCAGCTTTCCATTCGAAAAAATTCTGACATTCTTTTTGGGAAATCTTTCAAAAACAGGAATTTTCCCTTCCAATGCAAAGAATTCTGGCACTCTTTAGGCAAATGTTTCAAAAAGCAGCTTTCGCTTCCAAAGAATTCTGGCACTCTTTAGGCAAATCTTTCAAAAAACACCTTTCGCTTCAAAAGAATTCTGGCACTCTTTAGAAAAATCTTTGAAAAAAATCAGTGTTTTCTTTCAAGCAGTTCTGACACTCCTTAGGTAAACCTTTCAAGAGAGAAGTTTTCTCTTTCAAGCAGTTCTAACACTCTTTAGAAAAACCTTTCAACAAAGCAGTTTTCTCGTGCAAGAAATTCTGCTGTAAGGACAAGCAGTGTTGCCAGGTGTAGTATAATAATACTACCTGTAGTATAATTGACCTTCGAAAAGTATCGAAAAATCGGCTGTAGTATGTAGTATATAAATGTAGTATAATTTTAGATTTTGTAGTATAAAATGTAGTATAATTCAACATTTCCTTTTCAGATGTCATCTTTTCCCAATTTTTGAGAAAACTCGTCAATTTGTTCTAGATTGAAAACAGGTTTTTCAATTTTTTCACATGAAATTAACATAATTAGTTATTCTCTATGAGAAAAATTAAAATAAATCGGTGAAAGTATGCGTTTTTGAACAAACAATCAACTAACCGTTTTGATTGATTGATATTGATATTCAACAAATATGACTTCAATGATCAACCAAAGAAAAAATACAGTTTGATGTGATCGACTTACAGAAGAAGTAGAGTTGGATCCCATCATAAAAATAGTGCTAAGCTTAGGCTGAGCCTTGGCTTAGCTTCCAGGTTAGGTCTAGAGTTCTTAGACTTTAGAGACCAGAACCAATTTTACGTACATACAACACACATACAATGTAGGCTTGAAAAATCTAGAGGGAGGGGATAGGAAATCGTCTTGGGGAGGCTGATTTCCCATAGGCCAGGCCATAAAAATCGCCAAAAATTTCCGCCGGAGGGGATAGGAGTGTGCTGGACGGACTGGTGAGTGACCTTGGCCGGATTGATGTCGGTAAGGCGCCTAGGCCCCAGACCACGTGTTTTGGAAAGTCGATTCGAAACTAGTTTCATCTAAATTTGAACTTGCTTGCTTAGCCTTGAGGAGGGCAACGGGAAGGGAAACCATACGCAAACTGGCAAAATGCCTAAGTTATCGATGGTTTAGAGACTCATTGAAACTTTAGCTTGTTTTAAAAACTCTTTCAGTTGAAATTGAAACGCTTCTGCCATTGCTGTCTGCATTACCTAACAGTTTTCTATGCTTTAAACCTGTCTTTTTGCTTTAAATGCTTTAAATCTGTCAGTTTTACAGCGTAGTATGAAAATGTAGTATAATTGCGAAAATTATAGTATAAAGTAGTATAATTTTGAGCTGCTGGTAGTATACTGGACTGGCTAGCACCTGGCAACACTGAGGACAAGCTCTACAGGCAGTTCTTTGAAAAGCAATTTGTTTCAAGCAAGTTAATTCTGAGTGTAAACACTTTAGGTACATAGGTCTTAAAACAAAAAGCAGTTTTCTCTTTGAAGTAATTCTTTCTGCATTAAACTCTTTAGGTAGCTCTTTCAATAAGTAGTTTTCTCTTTAAGTAATTCTTTCTGACAGTAAACTCTTTAGGTAGCTCTTTCAAAAAGTAGTTTTCTCCTTGAAGTAATTCTTTCTGACAGAAAACTCTTTAGGTAGCTCTTTCAAAAAGTAGTTTTCTCTTTCATCCATTTATTTCTATTTGATAAGATCTTCATGCAGCGTTCTTTCAGAAAGCAGTTTTCTCTGACAGGCAATTATTTCTGGGAGGGGTGTAGAATTTTCAATTCCTTAGGGGGGCTGAGGGGGGTAGGAGCGCCTGAGGGGGGTGGTAAGCCTAAAAGTCCGATTTTTTGCTAAAATCAAGGTTTTTTGGCTTGTTTTTCATTAAAATAAGCTATTCTGAGCTCACTTACACCTTCCAGATTTTCATAATAATTTTCTATACAAAGTTGTTCCAAAAATTCCTGAGAGGGGTAGCGGCCGGCTGAGGGGGTAGGTCAGAGCCTGAGGGTGGTCAACCCCCCTCAGCCCCCCTTGCCCATGTCTGACTTAAGCCCCAACAAAAACTAATCATAAACCTTGGCTGCCAGTAAAAACATTTAGAACGTATTCTGAGCATAAAATAGACAGGTGTAGGTCACAATTTTTATTCGTTCGTCTTATTTTTGCCCAATTTATTTCTACCTCCTCCGATACTGGGGGCAGGGGTGTAGACGCTAAACATACAACCCCGGGATATGCTACGGTTCTAGCCATGGTTTATCTTTCTAGCAACTTTCTAGCAAATTCTTATTTGTATCACATTAAACAATTCAGGCAGTTTTTTAAATATGTAGTTTCATACATGTAACAGGTCATCCGCCGAGGGGGGGAGGGGGGGGGGGGTCTGGCGCCGGCCGGGGGGGGGTCTGAGCCAAAATTTTGGGGGAGGGGGGGTGGGCACTAAAAAACGCTCAAAAATCGAAAAAATCGCAATTTTTTGTCTAAAAATTGCCAAAAATCGCTAATTTGGGCTGAAATACAGCTAAAAAGTGCTGTTTTGCAGGCGATTTTGGCAATTTTTGTGTGTGAAATTGTAAAAAATTGCAAAAATTTGCTTGAAAATTTACTTGCCAGAAAAATCGGAGGGGGGGTCGGTGAAATCGTCTCGGGGGGGGGGGCCCATCAGGGGGGGCTGGACTAAGTCGGGTGGGGGGCAGAACCCCCCAAACCCCCCTGTTACATGTATGTATAGTTTTATCCTCAAGCAATTCTTGGTGACAGCATAGCAAAGGGCACTGAAAGGAAATGAGGAATTTCCACTGAATGGAAAGTCAAATTTGGGCATCTTTTTGAAATATAGCAATTTTTAGTGCCCTTTAGGTACATGGGTGCCCAGTCAGTAGTACTGTACATTGTATCTATGTTATGCCAAATGGGGATCGATCGGCTTTACAAATTTCATTCGAGGCTATACTCTTGGTATTACTAAAAGATCACAGTTTAGGTGGACCGCCCTAGCTTTTAGTTTTCGGTACACAGCACCAGCAGGAGTTGTAAGTTTCGCACCAAAATTGTGCAGGTACAATATACAGTAGGTATCCAAAGTATATTCCTTTAAAAAGCAGTTTGCTGTTTTCCTTCTTTCAAAAAACAGCTTTCAGTTGCAATTCACAGTAAACTGTTGTCAGTTTTCGAGCCACGGAACCAGCAGGACTTGGAATTTTCGGGCCAAACTTTCGCAATAGGTACCCAGTTATCTTGTTAATAAATCCTGAAAATCTGAGCCAAATTTATAGAGAAATGACTGAGAACGAAGTGTTTGAGTAAACTCTCCTTCCTGATGGAGTGTCTAGGGCTAGCTAGCAGCTTTACAACGAGCGAGCCGAACGGCGCCGAGAGCACACGCTTTAAGATACAAGCACGCTATAAGATGCAATGCATCCTACACGCTTAAGCAAAAGCTAATCTTATGCCGGCAGTCTTGGCTGCCGGTAAAAACGTGCTGTGTATGTAATGCAAGCGCAATAGGTATCCATTAACATGCCCTCTTTGCCGCAGACCACTAAAGTGCCACTATGACGTGTCTTAGTTACTGTCGCAACAGCATAAATGATCGGTCAAAGTCAATTATATCTATAAAATGCTAGGCGGTTGTCCGACTGTAATACCCTACTCTTTCAGAATAAGACCATCCAAAAAATCAACGTATACGATGAAAATATAAGTGGCTGCTAAATCAAACTCACAGTAACAGAAAGATTGACAATCACTGTAGAGGCCTTTGTCTTAGCTCTCCGAAGTGCGAGTGTCTGGTTCAGGTAGTCAATAAGCAGATCATTGTCGATATTTTCGCGCAGGCGATGCAAGTCAGTCCGCAATCCAATTGCTTGCCAAGAAACCAAAAAATGGCCGATAGTCACATTTTGTTCAGTTTTCAGTTAAAAAATTCTGCAACATCACAACAAATCCGATAGAAAGTTGCATTTAACGCCTGGATTTTTACTAGTGTTTCCGATCAAATTAAAATTAAATTGTTTTGGCCAAAATCACCAAGTAAATAGCAATTTAATAACAAATTAAATTTCTCGCGATGACTGTCAAACAAATTAAAAATATATTAAATTTCGTAAAATTGGCGTAGAAATTTGATATAAATTTAAAACGAATTTGATATAAATTTGCTTAGTTTGGCAGCTTCACTAACCAAAGTCTGGCTACAAAACAACAAGTTCAGTCCAAAGATGACCTTGTTCATGCCTATAGCAAAGATATCAACTCACTAAATGCTAATTTGTAGACCATTTGTTACCATCTGAAGAAAGATCAACTCATTTTGGACTGACACGACCGAGATTTTGAGCTGTTTTCTCAGGAATTGAGTATTGATTTTAGCAAATTTATATTTAATTCATAGCAAATAACAAATTTGTATCAAATTAAATTTAAGAATTTAGGTACCAAGCAAATTAATAGCAAGTTATTTTCTTCAGAAGGCTGAGCAAGCAATTTAATAGTTATTTAATTTCAAAATAAATTTACTCGGAAACACTAATTTTTACTGCTAAAACATTCTAATCTAAAGCTGATACTGGGCTTGGAAATGGTAAGAAACTTTATAACGGTGGTTTTTCCTTCACTCAGCCAATAGCGTTTGCAGCGTGCATATTTTAGGAATTCACAAGCAAGAACGACTACGCCTTCACAACTTATGGTTTTCCCTTTTTAGCACGTTAGGTACGTAATGGCCGTTTGAGCACTACAGTGCTGTAAAATCGTTGTTGAAACGTTATAATATAATCTGGCTTTGTAAATTACCGGAGATTTCAGCTCATAAGACCACCATAGTTAGAAGACCATGGTCTTTAAATAGGTTTTTGTTTCCAGTTATAAGACCATGGTCTTCTAATAGGTGGTCAGAAAACTGGGTTCATAGACACCAATTTTCCAGTTACAATGTAAAAGACCATGGTCTTAGATTAATTGACCGATTTTAGCACACAATTACCTGTTTACAACGTTGGTTTGCCTGTTGGTAACTGTTTTTAAAGTGAACAAAAGCTGTCCATCGTGAGAAAACAAAGGCAGAAGTACATAATATAGATAAAACATGATTCTGATTCTTGTTTTGAACGCAATACAGTACCTGCTATGCTTCAACACAACCTTTCTTTTTGTAATTTCAAGTAAAGTTTTACAAGTCAAGCGTAAACTGGTCAGGCATGTCTGGAACAGCCATCTAGGTGAAAAACAAATTCAACTAATGGCCAAAAATCCTTTTTTGCAGTGAAATAACATTTTCCAGTTATAAGACCATGGTCTTCAAAAGGGCGCCAAAAAGTGACCCTAAATTTGGGCATTTTCCAGTTATAAGACCAGGTCTTATAAGTGGAAAACTCCGGTAACTGCCTACACATCCTAAATACAGTCCGACTCCGACGTCGATAGGTGCAAATGAAAGAGCGTCATTGCATTGGTTCTATAAATGTTCCAGATTCGGTGAGGATTACTTTAAAAATGCGCTTTACGGCGCCCGGTCAAAGATGGAAGTTGGTCAAAAATCGGCGGACGCGAAAAAGCATGGTTTTTCAAATTTGGGGGCCGATTTCTCCGGAATGGGTAGGCTCCGAACCGAACCGACTGTGTTTTGCAATATCCACACTTTAGTGGTTCAGATAAGCGAATAAAAATGGGGGGTCAAAAAATTCCATCTACCGCCCTCATAAGGCAACCTGCCCGATTTTTTTGCAACGTCTCTTACGATACTACTGATAACACTGAGTTCAGTTAAAGACTAGTCTACTTAAAGAAAAGGAAAAAGATAAACAGAAGGTATGTCATGTCGTTTGAGTTTCTTCTCATGTTGTATTTTTCTAGGTTACATTTAATTAGAACGTCTTCCGTAAGCTACAACTTTCAGCTTTAGCTAGGTATGAAAAAGAAGAAAGAAACTTTATCATCCAGTCCACATGGTTAACAAATAAACCAAAGAAAAAGGAAAGAAAATATAAACAAAATCATTACAGACGCAAAGTTCCATCAATCTCTTTGTTTAGTGTAGGGATTACTGTAGAAGAAGAAGTAGAAGAAGGGAAGGACCCATTGACCTCTTTATCCCACACGTGTGAGGTGAGGCTTGGCCCTTCTAGCTAGAGGAGGCAAGGAAAGGAAGCCGGCCAAACTCCCATGATCAACAGTTTGCTGTGAATGCCGTGAGAATCTCGTTCGGACGATATCAGTGCGAAAACCTACCGCAAAGGCTACTTTAATAGAGAACAGATACGACGCTTACTGTAATACCCTCTGTCCTCCTTTCAGGCGCGATTGTGCATTGTCACTGCGCAACATGATACAAACAAAACAGCTAAACTACTGTACAAACAACCGATCATTTAACTTCTGCAAGTCTGATTCTGATATATCGGGCATCCAATCACTTCAGTGTCAAACAAAATCAGAAGCCGAAATACTGTATGTCTAATTAACCGGAAGGATAATGTCCTGAAAGTGTCAACAGAACAATTTCAATTCTTTTACACACTTTCGTAGCTGAATGCGCGAATCATCAAAATGCGTGCTGCTCTTTATGCCAAACTTTCCTTCAACCAAGTGCAATTGGTAGTTTGTTGAACCCAGACCACAGCTGGAGACTAAGGGAATTGCATTTGAATCAGTCGCATTTTCCACACTTTCCTTCACTGTTGGCCATATGTGTTGTCGAATTGCACCTGAAGTATTGGCGTGAACAGACAGTCAAAAGTAGCGCAGGTATGGTACACCTCCAACCAGTTCCTCCACAAATCCTGACCAAGAGGAGGGAAAAGCGCTTTCTTGTAGAGAAACACTGACGGATTGTAATTGTACTGTCGACTTTAGATATCCATTCTGTACTTCAGGTAATACTACGATACCGACCTCGAACGAAAACGCAGCGAACAATGAGGATCGATTGGTGGCTTCGTTTTCCACTGACAACTTCGCTGATGCGCTGCTAAAATTGAAAGGATTTGAACAGTTTTGTCCCAAAGTGGAAGGCTTACAAGTTTGATTGTAGCGTCTGCTTTGCGAGAAATGTTCTTGGACCAGTTGAATTCTGCAGACTAAGTAGAAAGCGACAGGTTTTGCATAAAGATGTGAGAAATAGACGAGTTTGCGGCGTGGAGTGGAAGTAGTCAAAAGTTCTATCTTTTTCCAAGAAATTCCAGTTGAACAACTTGATGTAATCGTTCAAGACCTCTTGTCGAATCCACAGCATTCGAGCATGATCGAAAAAGTTAAAAAAATTGAATAACAGCATTAGAGAACAAAGCTAAAAATGAACTATTACTGTGTGCTTTTTTCCACGAAATATTGACTCCTACCACTAAGTGGTCGTAGCGTTCAAGCAACTGATAAACATCAAATTCAATATCGCGGAATTCGTGGGCCAGGTTTTGCTTAAAAATTTTCGATACAAACACACCCGCCACCAACAGGCTTTTCTCTAGCATAAGAACAAGCTTGATGTTTGGATTCAGAACATCTTTCAGGTAGGATTTCAAGAAAGATCCACTGGACCGTGAGTTTGCGATCTTTATAGCGACTGTTCCATTGTTTGAAGTGTCCAAACATTCAGACCCTATTGTACCATTCCTATGGATGAGTGATTGGTGATCAAAGTCAATTAGATGCAAGTACAGACGAGTCGCTGCACCGTTGGTTAATAGAGTTTTGTTCAGATTACTCGTAATCTTCAACTTTCCCTTTGCCAGCGAAAATTCGCAGTTCAATTCTGAAAGAACCCCACTACAGTATATAGCATAAGTGCATGTCGACTTTTTTACGCTATCGAAAGAACTGAAAGACCGCGAACCTGCGCTCGCGCGTTGGGTTAAAATAAAGTAGGTAGAAACCAACAGAAATGTGGACGCAACCATTCAATCACGACTCTACAATAAACATATGAGAACAGTCCTAAACTTAGTTTGAACCAGACCAGACAGACGATGACTAAATAATTCGTCGTTTTGGTTTTTTGGCGTTTATTAAAGTACCTAATACAGTGTAAATGCGTACTTGACGTTCTGAAAGGGCAACAGGACATGGATTTTGAATAATGATCAAAACCCTATCGAGTATCGACGGCCTATGCATTCCGTTTAGTAGCAATTGAGTACACAGGGTTTTTGAAAAAGAGGCGGTAAAAATTTTAAGGACGGCCAAGCTGAGACACTCTTGAAAAATTATTTCTTTAAAACAGTTTTACTGCTCTTTAGGTTATACGTATGCAGGTTTTTGTCATTTTTGGCCAATTATTCTTCCTGCCTTCCCCAGAAAAAGTATGCTGTCTGCACTGTATGTACAAATCACAAATCGGTGTGTGCAGGTTAAAACTGCATCTACAAACAACTGTGTCATACGAAATATGGTAATTCCGCGGCAGTAAACCTGTTTTTGCGAGGAAGACGCGGAGCAAAAATGGCCTCGGGAGTGGCCACGCACTCCAAGAAAAATTTACTTTGTTCGTGTCAAAGACCGCATAAACACACACGTGATATTTCCAGTGCATTTAGTACAAACAAACTTTACAAATGGCAAACTCATTTTTTCAATCCCAGTGCCTGCGGATCCGTCTTAGGCAGGGATTTTTCGAGATCTAAGGCGCACTGTTCAAAGTCGAACTGGGATAGTCTTAAATCTGTGCTGATGCCAAATTTGCCTTCTGAGATTTTCAGCTCCGTTGAGCTGGGGTACAGGCCACAACTCGAAGGCAACGGAATGCCCGTAGAGTCGGTCAGGTTCTCCACACCCTGCTTGATTTCAGGCCACATCATACCTTGTATCATACCTGAAATATGCTCATAAAGTAGGCTATCAAGCTAAGTGGGAGGTTCCCTCAAACTTTGAGCAATGATTCGAAGGATGTTTATTTGCGGGTTTTAGACTTAGAACGGGCCAGGAATAAAGTCTTGTAGACATACCTTCAACTAGTTCTTCTACAAACGGCGCCCAGGCACTGGGAAAGGCGCTTTGATGCATGGAAATGCTGGCGTTGAGCAAATCAATCTTTGATTTTACGGTTCCTCTGTCTACATATGGCAACACTTGACCGTGAAAGAAGAGTGAAAATGACACAAACATCGCAGTGCGATTGCTTTGCGGATTGACCACCCGTAATTTGACCTTTGCGTAGCTGAAATTGGACAAATAAGAGGACGAAAATAGATGCAACTACAATAATATTGTACAGTTCCAAGTCAAGCGAATTGTTTCCAGCCGATATTCGCGGTGCTTTGTGGTTTAGTACGTGCAGTTTGAAGAAGCAAAAGTCACACAAGGTAGAGAGGAATTCTCTAGATGACTCTGGGATTGAGGCGTGGGTGACCGGCACTTTTTTGTCCATCCAAGGAAATTGCCAGTTGAACAGTGAAAGAAAATCGTTGACAATGCCGTCGTGAATCCATAAAGTTATGTGGTGCCCAGCTGACTGGCCGATTTCTAAGTCTAATTGTGAAGAATCGGCACTGGAACCTGAAAACCCGCCACTGATTTTTAACAAATTCCAAATATATGTGAGCGGTTGTTATGTTTCCCTGAGCCTTAGCCTTTCCTAGACTTAGACTAAGTGAAATATGGTGCACCGCGCACATATCTGCCCGATTTTACGGTTCCTTTGAGCGCAAACGACTTTTTGGGCGCGTAAAATCAGTTTTTCGAGGAACCATAAACGAGAAAATTTATGTCATTTGGTGCAGATCGTAGAAAAACTGAAGTCAGTCTTTTGTGACGTAGGTTGCTCGTTCAAATAATGAGCTGTTTTACAGGCATAAAAGATATCCGGGAGACAGTGGACAGGCCGGTCTATAATTTTCTATTGTAAAGATCCCCAACGGAGAAGCGAAGCAGTTTGGGGCCGGTTTTTGGTGAATCAAAAACCCGACCTACACTTTTACCGTGCTAAAGTTTTGTGCGTCACAACAGGGGCAGAGAGTAGTCCGCCCATTATTTGTTATTTGCACATGACAAACCGACATCGAAAGTAGGTAATCAGTCGGAAATTGTAATAGATTGGCAGATAGAATTCCAGGCTCGTACATTAGGTGACCTATCAGAAATGGCGGCAAATATTTCATGCAAGGGAAACAGTTTGCAGTTACTACCGATATCCTCGGTGTCGTTCTCTGACTTTCGTTGCCATCTCACCCTCACCCCCGCTGCCAGGTGTCCTTCGTGTACCCGTAAACCGTTTACGTCATAGCTGAGGTGTACGTCCTTCAACTCGGGCGGCAGTACGTTTCTCTCGATAAACTGAGTCAAGGGAATACTGGCGGCTAAGAAAGTTCGCACCAGGGCAAGCACGCCCTCCACTCTGGGACACAGAATGTCTTTGAAGTAGGAGTTCATATAAGAGCCGGCTAGTTTGAGGCCGCTTTTGACGAACCAGTAATTTTTAGCGCTCGTCTTTACTTGATGTTTGGTGACATTGCATTTCTGCAGTCGTAAAAGGGTGCCACTAGTCGAATTCTGGGCGGCAATGCCCAAGTAAGTATCAAACAAGGTCAGGTTGAACTGAATTTGCTCATGACTAGCAGAAAATGGCCAGATCTCCGGTACCACATTGATGTCCGAGTGAAAGCTGAAATCAGTGAGTGAAACCCCGATCAAGTCATGGCTGAGATCAAGCGAAAGGTTTCCCAGCGAAAATTTATTTCGCAAGTCCACTGAAGCCAACTGTCTCGACGGTTTCTCTTTGTTCTTCAAGTAAAGATTAATAGGATTCTTGCGTAGCAGTTTCAGTCCCTGGTCTACGGTGAAGTTTGAGACTTGATTAACGCCTTTCTGAGAGATCACCAGACCCAGTTCGGATGAGGTTGTAAGGTGAGCAAAAAATTGTAAGAGAAGTAAGAAAATCTCCTTTGCTTGAGACATGCCGACAGACCGGCAGGCATTTTAAGGCGCACGCCAATGAGTGAAGAAAACTTGTTTCAGCGAATAAACGTTCAAGGTCGGCCAGGGCCGCACAACCACGTCGCGTCGGGGCAGTTAATTCCTAACTGGACATAACCGGCCGCTCCTTGGCGTGGTGGTCGGTCGGCTGACCGGGTTTCGGCGGGGAGCAAAGATTTCTAGGCCGGCACACAAAAGATGGCTCTATTTTAGTGAAATGTGTGGTGGCAAGATCAAACGTCAAAAGTGGACCAGCAGGATGCGACTTAATGGGCCGTAATTTGTCACTTTACCCCTCGCCCGCACTGCACAAAGAAAACGCTGATTGATTGTTGATTGACATCGGCTGTCTCTCGGCTATTCCTAGTTTGAAATTCTGCCTTTTTACAAACAAAATTGCTTATCAAACACTGTAACTGCTCACGCGTGCGAAACACTGGATAGGGTCAAAAGTTTTGACCTAACTTCAAAGTTCCATTGGTGTTTGGGGCGGCATCTGAAAAGGCAGTCTGTCCAGTACAGTACATGTTGTACAGTATAACAACAATCCCTGACTGTAAGGTCAGTTAAGAGAATAATAAACGGATCTATGTAGGGAGTACAAGTGTAGTCCACTTCCTCAACATTTCCTTCAAACGTGATTTTTGTCGATAACCATACTACACCGTTGCCGCGAGAAATGAGCTGAGCGTGTGCAACGTCTTTTCACCCGTAGGTTACCTGGAATGGGTGCGCTAAGCTATGTAGATAGACATAGAGTTGTGAAATTGCAGTCACGTGAAGAACGTCGTTTGATTAAAGATCTGCTTATGGTGTACAAGATTATTTATGGTCAAGTGGATGTTCTTTTTGACAGTTTCTTTCAGTTTGCTATGGTTCAATGTACTAGAGGTGACTGCCTTAAGCTGTATGTTTAATTTACTCGTGTTACTTTACTTTCCTAACCGTGTTGTTTCGATTTGGAACGTTGTAACTAAAGGTACTGTTGGTTCTTTTAAAGAAGGTTTGCTTTCTCTAGAGTGGGGTAGTTATGCAACTGGATTATGTTGAACACGCTTATGATCGGTGAGTAGCCGGTCAATCGGCCCTGCCTACCTCTTTCTGTCCGGCCAAGTGATTGGTTGGACTCCTTGTTCTGACAACCTTATCTTGGTGTTGATAAAGTTGAAGTTAAAGTAAAGCACCAGATGGACTACTACTGTTTTCTCAAATCTTAATCAGCACACAGAATTATGATAATAAGGTGTGGGTCTTAGGACTTGTCTATGTTTTGGACCGACAATCCAAATTTGCTGAGTTCAGATCCCTAACTTCACCTTGTACATGCGTGCCTGTCTTTACTTTTCTACAATTGGGATCGCTCAGAGAAGAGAACACATCACCGACTAAAACCGAAATTCCTTCAACGAGAACGGAACAGGGGCTAAGTCACCCACAAACCCCAGAAGAACGAATTTAATCGGTAACTGACACTAGCTACAATCAGACGGAGATCTTTGTCAGCCGTTTATCGATTGATCAGGCTGGGTTTCGGTTCCCAATCTTGGTACATATAGTGAAAATTTCTGTGACTTGTCCATGCATCTAGAGGTCCGTAGTTGGGAGATGATAATCACTGGACTGGAACGCTGGAATGGAATGGCCATGATAATCGCTGGAATGGAACGGAAATCACTGGAACGGCTAATTAGACGGTCAAAAGGCAATCTCTACGCATCCTGCAACTATTTACTGCTGTATGCGAAAATAGGGGGCACTACTAAAGTATGTTTCAAAGAATGAGCGAATTCCGTGTTTTTGCGAATAACTCCTTCTGGGTACATTGAAGATTTTTTTGCCTCATACCCAAAGTTGTAGAGGGTTCAAGCTCTGTACTATGGTGTCGCTTCGATACTCGGCCGGCCGCTGAGTGGCACATTCTTGCTAGTACTCTTTTATGCATTCTTGGTTTTCATCGATTCCAACATGCAGGACCGCAAGACATGCATGACTACAATTGATTAGTTAGTTAGTTTGTTTGTTTCTTTGTTTATGAGTTCCACTGTCCTTTCGGACAGCTCAGGACACCCCTCGCTCTTTTCAGAGCCCTTCAATGGGGTAGCCCTGTCTACAAACAACCCTCCCCTTTGCTGCCAATCGGTGCAACGGCAGCGGCGGTTCGGTTCCCATTTACCTACTGGCCATCACCGGCTTTCGGGCGTCTGGGTTGGACTTTGCGTCGACTACTTCCAGTCGCTTCGACCAGTTTCGAACCCCCAAACAACCGCTCTCACGGATGCCGGGGCCGCCGTGACACACGGGATAGCGTAACTACCCGTGGCCAAGTCGCGACTTTAAGCTGATTAGTGAAGCTGCACTTTGTGTCTGAGGGTGATGCTTTCACCTTCAAGGTCGCCTTCGATCCTCCAAGGCTTATAGTTGAGAGATGCTGAGTTTGGCAATCTGCGGGAATGTCCCACATCTGGCTGTTGCTTATGTGGGATGACTCATAAAGGGCCAATTAGCATGTGGCCCACATAGTAGTAGACGGACTGTAGTCTACCTACCGCACACTGACGGCTTGTTTCCTTTGTATGACAGTACTGTACTTACGTACGTATATGATTAGTAGTGAAGAAAACTATGTAACTTCACTTCTCTGTTTGAATGCATTTTAAATGCACATCATCTACACATGAATTTGTAGTTGCCTGGCTTTTCTGCCTATTTTCTTATACAGCGAGATACATTATTGACAAATTCAAGCCTTCAAAAACGTATCTAAAGGATATTCCAACCGTAAAATTGACCGAAATTAACCGGTTTAGCAGTTCGAAGAGTAGGATTGGGCTTCTGTGCGACCAGGGCGAAAAAAATAGTCTTAAAAGTCGCATTTAAGATTCAGTAGCAACCAAAAAATATGTCTATAATACAACAAAACAATGTGGGGGGCTCAGGATTCAACAGAAAAATTTGTTTTGCGCTAGGAACGTAAATTAATTCTCGTTGCGGAAATTTATTTACGTATTGCTAAATTTTAATTTTCGTATCAGGGGAAGCGCGTTTGCGCTTCACGGGGGTTTGTTGGTCATTTGCGGACTATAAAGATTCTTAGACATCGTGTGGTGGGGCGGAAAATGCGCTTCCTCTATTATGCTCAGGTTTTTTATTTTTGTCGTATTTTGTGCCAAAAAGGGGTCATTTTTGGGTGTTTCTTTTAGCTGTAACTTTTGCGTTTGTGAACGGATCTGGCTGGTTTCTGCAGAAGTTATATAACTTTTTGGGCTCTATCTTTTGTGAAATTTTCAGGAAAATCGTGTCATTCGTTTTGGATTTAGGACTTCAAAAAGATTTTTTTGTGAGGGGGGGGATCCTCCGGGTCACTTTTTTAGCAGTTTTTCGAGTTTTTTACATGCTTCTTTAGGTCTTTTGGGTTCGTCTTTTATATCAAAATATTCGCCATTTTGGGGGAAATCTGATGGTGTTTTTAGTTTTTGTGTAGTATTTTTAGTTTTTGAGTTATTTTCGATGCAATTTTTCAGTTTTTGCGCAACTAATTGCCCAACGAGGGAATTAGTGGTATCTTTGAAAATTTCAGGGCTATATTAGGTTGTTATGGTCTTCAATGCAAGAATTGGTGGAGTTGTCCACCTACTCCTGAACATGAGCTATGGCTGTTTGAACATAGGGTGGTTTTGTATTTTTTCCGAATTTATCTAGCTGTAACATTTGCATGTGTGAACCGATCTGGCTGGTTTCTGCAGAAGTTGTAGAGGCTGTTGGGTTGTACGTTTTCTGAAATTTTCAGGGAAATCCATTCATTGGTTTTGAATTGAGGACCTGAAAAATTTTTTGTTCGCGGGACGGAATTGTCCCAGTTTGTATTTTTTTGCAGTTTTTCGAGTTTTTTACATGTTTTTTGGCTGTTTTGGATTTATGTTTTATATCAAAATGTTCGCCATTTTGCGGGGAATCTGATGGTGCTTTTAGTTCTTCTGTAGTGTTTTTGGTTTTTGAGTTATTTTCGATAGAATTTTTCGATTGTGGCGGAATTTATTGCGGAACGAGGGAAGGAGTGGCATCTCAAAAATTTCAGGGTTATATTAGCTTATTATACCCTTCAATGCAAGAATGGGTGGAGTTGACAACCTACTCCTGAACTTGACCTATGGCCGTTTGAATATAGGGTGGTTTTTGTATTTAAGCCAAAAAAACGCCTACTGTATATTGCCTTTAAATACTTAAATAAGCGAAAATTGTCTCCCTCTGGGAGGGGCTGGGGAAGGGGGTATGGGCAGGCGAGGGGGGTAAACCCCCTTACCCCCTGGCCCATGTATGGCTGTAACTTTATAGAAAATTTTCAAACGGCAGTATGTGATATAGTTAGAAGTACCGTTGTGATAAAATTTAAACAAAACTTTTCAAATGACAGTATGTAACAGGGGGTCTGGGGGTCTCCCCCACCCGACTTAGGCCAGACCCCCCGGATGGGGGACCCCTCCCCCGATGTGATTTTCCGACCCCCCCCCTCCGATTTTTCTGGCAAGTAATTTTTTGAGCAAATTTTTGCAATTTTTTACAATTTCAGACACAAAAATTGCCAAAATCGCGTGCAAAACAGCACTTTTTAGCTGTATTTCAGCCAAAATTAGCGATTTTTTACGATTTTCAGCCAAGAAATTGCGATTTTTTCGATTTTTGAGCCTTTTTTTAGTGCCCAACCCCCTCCCCTTCGGCGGATGAGCTGCTACATGTATGTCATGTAATCCAGTGAGAAGTAGTGTAGTGGTAAAATTTAAACAAAATTTTCAAATGACAGTATGTGATTCAGTGAGAAGTAGCATCGTCATAAAATTTAAACAAAACTTTTCGAACAACAGTATGTAATCCAGGGGGAAGTAGCATTGCGGTAAAATTGACAGAAATTTTTATGCGACAGTATGTAATCCAGCCAGAAGTACGATTGTGATAAAATTTAAAGAAAACTTTTCAAACAACAGTATGTAATCCAGCGAGAAGTAGCATTGTGGTAAAATTGAAAGAAAATTTTCAAACGACAGTATGTGATTCAGTGAGAAGTAGCATCGTGATAAAAATTTTAAAAAATTTTCAAATGACAGTATGTAATCCAGTGAGAGGTAGCATAGTGGTAAAATTTAAACTAACTTTTCAAACGACAGTATGTGATTTAGTGAGAAGTACCATCGTGAAAAAATTTAAACAAAAATTTTTAAACGACAGTATGTACTGTAATTCAGTGAGAAGTACCCTACCATCATGCATCATGATAAAAATTGGACAAGATGTGCTGTTAAGTTATCCCATCGTGGAAATGCATACAATTGGGGTCAAGGGAAACAAGAAAAAAGTTTCTTAGTACTGGTGCTGTTACGTTCTTGTATTTTGAGTTAGCTAGGGGTTTCCCTAAACTGTCTCACTCATCGCATGGGGTATGGTGTCGTGTGTAAAGGGAGGGATATCTCTGCAAAGTATTCCCCATCACAATAGGGAATATATTAATAACGTGGGTTTGTTGGTGTCAGTATCCAAGATGTAAAGAATAGGATATCAACTTTAGCTCCAAACCCCAACTAGCCAACAAACCCACCCCGCGCAAAGGCAATCGCCACGGCACTGCTGAATGCGTCTGAGTCGTGTGCATCTTGTCTTGCGCTTATGGCTTACTAACGCCAGTTGTTTTCTGTTCTACGGATCGATTCTAGGTCAAAATGCCCCCCGCCATGGAATAAGGGTCCCGACCACCCAGATGGCCAAATCTGAGCCTAAGGCTCATGCCCCGGTAGCCAGCTCGCTTCAACCGTTTTTTGTTTATGCAGGCAGTGTAAATTTTTTGATCGAATAAAAGAACTAGATTTTCGAGTTTGCAGAGCTTAGATTGATGGCTGTTGAATAAGGGTCGTGACCAACCAGACAACAACGCTTGCCACTGAAGGTCGATTGCGCAAAACAATTCCATGGAAAAGCGATACCACAGAGTTGATTACAGTATGTCCCTGGCCAAACGTTACATTTAGTAGAACAAGTGATTTTCTGTTGCTAAAAGATACAATAGCAAAGATCGATCTACATACTGTATGGTTGGTCATAGTTTTCATTGCAAGCAAATGCATTCTCTGTCTAGAAAAGAAGTAATTCTTGACATAATAATACTCGGATTGCCCCAAAAAACTCATTGTCATGGATTAAATACGGAAAGACAAAGCTGATATTAAAGAGCACTACTTAATTTCAGTGGAACGCCATAGCCTGAAATTCCTTGAAACATTTGTATACTTATAATATAAACTGAATGATATTCCATAAACGACATCATTCCACAAGAAAGAATGGGGGTAAGCTGAGAGCTTAGGACATCATAACCTAAAAAAAGAAGCATGATTATTGCTTTGTTTATAGTTTATCACTTTTAGGCAAAATTATTGCTGCTTTATTAGTATGACTGATTGCATAATATAGTCAGTTGAGCAATGTCCCAATGGCCATATTAAAGAAGCATGAATGTACTTGCCTGCTTGCCTATAACAGTGCCCAGAAGCAACCATATTTATTTAGGCAAAAACATAAAGCAACGTCGCTTTAATGAGAGGGAATCCTGCAAAACACTCAACGCGATTTGGTGTGGAGGTGTACAGAGTGCTTACCATATACAGAGTCAGTGATGCTTAAGCTGTAATTAGGAACTGTGACTTTTCAACCAATCTTTTATATTGATAAAAATATTTATGTTGTTCCTCACTAAAATATGGTATGGGCCAAAAAATGTCCACCCCTATTTACGAACTTTACTTAACAGATTTGTTCTCAGTCATTTGTTTGTCGATTTGGCTCAACCTTCTAGGATTAATTAACAATACAACTGGGTGGACACTGCGCTAGTTTGGTGCGAAAATTCCAAATCGTTCCGGTTTTATTACCAAAAAACTAAGATTTATGGTGGTCCATGCAAACTTCAATTTTTTCGGCATTTCAAAGACTATAGATATGAAACTTGCAGGAATGTTTGATGTTGCCATTGGCATAACATACTGAGTTGGCAGCCGTGTAGCTCCAATGGGAGCAAAATTTGGAAATTTGGACGTATATTTGAACTGTATTGCACATGATAGAAACGTTCCCCACAGTGTTTTTGAAAAATCGAAAATTTTCAGATTCATCATTTCACCAGTTTTATGAAGAAAAGTGACATTTTGTCACGTTTTTGAAATTCTCCGATTTTAGAGCCCTTTGAGCTGCAGCACTGGACCGGTAATACAAAGATGCTGTGTTCGATTCCCAGCTACGCCATTGCACATGCCTAAGTTTTTCACCTTTCATTCAATTTGGCTACACTAAAACGTCGTGAAAGCATCATTGGAGTCGCCAAAGACTTTAGAATCGAATTCTGCAGTCATCTCATTTTCATTGCAATTAGGAAAAAAGCTCATTTTTTGACGTTGCGCCAATTAGTGTTCAGATTAGGCGTAGCGCAGATTAGCATTAACCGCAGACCGCGGCTCGACCTTGTCTACAACTTTGCTTATGAGGCTCAAATCGCTCCGAGGCCTCCCAAAAAAGTTATTCGCGAAAAACCGCCAGGTCGCTCTGTTTTTGGACAGACTTTAGTTCAGCTTGAGTTTTATGCTTGTGGCTTCTACCCGCTCCTCATTACTGGCTAGCTTTCTCAAATACTGAGTTTAAGGTGTTAGTCTGGCATCGGTGTGTAGCTTAGTGGTTAGAGCACTGGACTGGTAATCCAAAAGTGCTGGGTTGGATTCCCAGCTACGCCATTGCACATGCCTAACTTTTTCACCTTTCATTCAATAGGGCTACCCACTCAGTATGTTATGCCCAATGGCAACATCAATCATTCCTGCAAATTTCAGACCCGTATTCTTTGAATTAGCGAAAAATTTGAAGTTTCTGTGGACCATCTGGATTCTTAGTTTTTGCATCATAAAATCAGAACGGGTTGCAATTTGCTCACCAAGCTTGCACAGTATCTACCCAGTTATATTCGTAATTAATCCTGAAAATTTGAGCCAAATGGACAAACAAATGACTGAGAACAAATCGTTTGAGTAAAGTTCGAAAACGGGGGGTGGACATTTTTTGGGCTGTACTGTAGATTGACATATATTCTTTTGATTTCTTTAAGATAATTTTGCGGTATACTATTTACCTACTAAATGCTTTTTCTTTCAGTCCAAAAAAATAAAAATATGGAAAAGATTTGTGACTCAGTACTAATATGGTGCAATAGGTACATCTAAAATTTAGTTCATTTATTCTATCATAGAATCCATGTATAAACGAAATGCAACCGCGGCATGAGCCTTTGGCTTAGGCTCAGATTTGGCTATCTGGGTGGTCGGGACCCTTATTCAGTGGATCCATGGCGGGGGGCATTTTGACCTAGAATCGATCCGTAGAACAGAAAACAACTGGCGTTAGTAAGCCATAAGCGCAAGACAAGATGCACACGACTCAGACGCATTCAGCAGTGCCGTGGCGATTGCCTTTGCGCGGGGTGGGTTTGTTGGCTAGTTGGGGTTTGGAGCTAAAGTTGATATCCTATTCTTTACATCTTGGATACTGACACCAACAAACCCACGTTATTAATATATTCCCTATTGTGATGGGGAATACTTTGCAGAGATTCGTTTAATTTCCGTATCCTGATTTTCCTAATTACTGTAATTGTTAAGCGTAACGTAAATTAAAAATCGGCGCTTATTTTACGTTACGCGTTACGAAAATTAAATTACGTGTCCATCCCTACATGTGGGTGGTGGTTGGATCAAGCTGGTGCACCAAACACTAAGACACAAAATTCCAAGGATGCGCCACAAATTACAGCCTAATTGGTCAACATTTGTGGAAACGGCAACAAAAACAAATGTTATAATTTTTTGTGACACCTTGTAGTACATATGTAGCATTTCTGCTTGCAGTTTTGTGCTGCATACAGAACATTTTCAGAGTTAGTGCGGGACCTGGAAAGTCAGGGAGTCATGCAAAAGTCAGGGAATCGGGGAAAAGTCCAGGAATTTTGTGTCTGGTCAGTTGGAATTTACTTCCTCACCATGGTTGGTCCTGGTCAAGGAAAAGTCAAGGAAAGGTCAGGAAATTTTTCTGTACAAACGCCGCACGAACACAGATTTTACATGCATACTTTTAAATTTTGTCAAGTGAATGTAGGGCCAAGTTCAGCCTAAAAACTTATCCTAAGCATATGCGTTATGTAATCCAAATAAAAGTCCTAAATTTTTGCATGCGTTTGATGTGTAAATAGTCGCAGGTTGCCTTTACGGCCTTTTGACTGTCTAATCTGTCATTCCAGGGATTTGTGTTCTTTTCCAGCGATTATCATCATTGCCGTTCCATTCCATTCCAGAGTTCAATTCCAGTGATTATCATCTCCCTCCGTCCTCCGTCGTTTTCAATTCATTCTTAGTCTTAAAAAAAGAAAAAGAGAAGGTGTAGCTAGCGAAAAGTAAGAGAAAAGAGCTTTCTCTGGCTTTGACTTCGTATTCCGATAGGCGTCTCTATGTAGAAGCAAGAAGGAGAATAGACTAACCTGATTATGGCACAATGTGATCCGGGCGCGCCGTCCGATCAATTCATACCGGGGCCGATTGGAGGTAGGTTTTCTTTCTTACTTATTAGTCTTGGTTGGAGTGTGTGTTTGTTTCTTCGGTGTTTTTTGTTGTCGTTTCGTTTCGGCAAATGTAGGTATAGTTTCGGGGCGTAAAATCAGGAACCGACCCCAGATTAAAATAAATGATTTAATGATCATAACTAATAATCACCAATTAATCATTTCTATCCGTAATTATCGATTTTTTTTTGGCAAAATTGCGAAATCGTCCGAATATGAAGTTTGTTAAAAAATATGCGACCTGGCAGTTTTTTGCCAATAACTTTTTATGGAGGCGTCGCAGCGACTTGGGGCAGGACCAAAGTTGTAGATCTTTCAATAGCGTTCGACACAGTTGCGCACAGCTTACTACTGAACAAGCTAAGAGATTCCACCACCCCTCCATCAGCAGTGCGCTGGCTTAGCAACTACCTCAGCGGTAGACTAGCCAAAACAAAGTTCAGAGACTGTATTTCCAAGGGGCGATTGGTCAAAACGGGAGTCCCACAGGGATCATCGCTTTCTCCAATTCTGTTCAATTTCTATCTCGAAGATCTTCCTCTGCCCCCTGCCGGTCTGCATCTGATTTCCTATGCAGACGACATCACAATCTATGCTACAGGCAAGGATCTACCGGCTTTGGAAAACGAGCTGACTAACTACCTGCGCACCATGGCTGATTTTCTCCAGAGCCGCCACCTTCTGATATCCCATCAGAAGTCATCTGTGACGCTTTTTACCCCTGACCCCCATCAGGCAGATTACCACCCAAACGTACTATTGGATCAAGCTCAACTTCCACTCTGCAAGACACCCAAGATCCTGGGGGTCACCTTTGACACCCTGTTTACCTTCAGCCAGCACATCACTTGTACCTGTGCCAAAACTGCCTCCCGCAACACCATTCTCAGGGCCCTGGCCGGTACTTCATGGGGTCAACAAAAAGAAACTCTGCTGACAACCTTTAAAGCCATCTGCAGACCTATCTTTAACTATGCAGCTCCAGTTTGGGCCCCGTACATTTCCAATTCTAACTTCAGGAAGCTGCAAGTACTACAGAACTCAGCACTGCGGACGATAACTGGGTGTCACCAGATGTCGGCCATGGCCCATCTGCACCATGAGACAAAAGTACTACCAGTCAAGATCCACAGCGATCTGTTAGCAGCCCAGTTCCTAGCAGTTGCCGCTAGCCCTGGCCACCCACTGGAAGAGCTGATGCGTCTGGCCCCTCGGCCCCGTCAAATGAAAGAAACTCTACCTTCCCGTTATGCCGAAGTGGTAGATATTACGCTAGCCGGCGCCCTCTCCCTCAAGGAGCACTTAAAAAACATCCACTCTTACCATGTGGAGTTCGCGGCTGGATGGCTCGGCCCAAATCGGGTATTACAAGAAGAACCTCCGCCGATCCATGCCTCAGAGACTACGCTATCACGGCGGACAAGGTGCACTCTTGCACAGTTGAGGTCAGGGTTCAGTACCTTGCTACGTTCATATCAACATCGGCTACACCCTGAAGCCGATCCAACCTGCCCGGACTGTGGACAGCAACCTCATGATACGCCACACTTGTTTGGCTGCCGGGCCAAACCAACTACACTCTCAACAAGGGACCTATGGACACAGCCAGTGGTTGCAGCAGCTTTCCTGGGCGTGTGACCAACGGCGGCTAACAACAACAACAACCAAAGTTGTAGACAAGGTCGAGCTCCGGCCTGGGGTAAATCTTAATCTGCGCTACGTTTGTTCTGAACACTAATTTTCGCACCGTAAAAATGAGCTTTTTCCTTAATTGCGATGAAAGTAGTGAGATGACTGCAGAGTTCGAATCTAGAGTCTCTGGCGACTCTAATGGCGCTTTTATGATGCTTCTAGGTCAAACCGTTCCAGATGTATGACCGGCAACACCTAAAAAGTGATTGCGGATGCTTATAATGGTATTGGACTGCTCAATCTCATATGACAGAGCTGGACCATCTCAAGCCAAATCTATAGGTCTGCCTATGCTCCCCATCTATGTCAAATTTTCAAAAAAACGCCATTTTTGTAAATTTTGACCGGCCATACATGTGGAACGGTTTGACCTAGCAGCGTCATAAAAGAACGATTGGAGTAGCCAGACACTTCGATTCGAACTTTGCAGTCATCTCGTCTCCATCGCAACTAAGGAAAATGCTCATTTTACGGTGCGAAAATTAGTGTTCAGAGCAAACGTAGCGCAGATTAGGATTTACCCCAGGCTAGAGTTCTACCTTGTCTACAACTTCGGTCCTGAAGCCCAAGTCGCTCCAACGTCTCCATAAAAAGTTATTCACAAAAAACCGTCAGATCGCTTATTTTTTAACAGACTTTGGCTGTGTGCAGTTGGCTGGTAATCATAATCTTGGCTTAATTCATAATTTTAGTAAAAATAGACGACAAATCAGAGACGGTCGACATAACCCTAGCCGTGTCTGGAATAAAGAAACCGGGATTCTTCAGTTTCCTTGGCATTGGAACCAACACCTCGGTCGACATTAAACTCACTGAACAGTAAGTACTGAAAGATATGTGTATATAATGAACCTGTTCTTTTTGTTTCGTGTGCGCCCACCTCTCCACATTCCTCAAACCATCGAACGCTCTTCAGCACCTAACTCCTTTCATTTTTTCTTGTGAGAAAAACGAGCATACCGAAGTGGTCCATTCATGTGCATGAAGGGCTCAAGGGGAGGGGACAGGGGAGACGAAAATAAAAATCTATCGAACGTTGCTATAGGCTGCTAGAAAGCTTCCAGATGCGTTTTTAAGCCACAGAAGTCAATTTTGGCAACTACGCACGCTTCCTTCAGGCAACTACACACTAAACCCAAATTTTTCGTAAATTTTCAACGAAAAAAAAATTTTTGATAAAATTTCTTTTCGAATTCCGGATTTTTTCGGCAGTTTTCAGTCAAAAACTCAACTTGAACTAGAATGTTTTCAATTTTAAGTGAAAATTTTCCGCCAAAACATTTTCAAAAATTTCAAATTTCCCGCCAAAATTTGAACTTTTCTGCCGAAAATTTGAGCGTTTCGCCAGGCAATTACGCATGGTGACCTGGTTGTCCCCCTGTGAGCTGTGGACCATGCACAATATGAAGTGGTCTGTGTTGTGAGCGATTCAGATTTTTCTCTTTCAGGTCCATTCGGGTGCTATTAGAAGTAGCGAAGCGATCGAAGACGGAGAAGTGTCTGTACGAAGTGAAGCGACTGCCAGACAAAGTGGAGCCTCATTCGTATGACTACAAACTCAGAAGCAATGCCATCACTCTCACTTTAACCAAACAGACTCCCGGCAGCTGGGCCAACGTTATCGACACCACCGGTCTCGAGACGGCCGACGTTTAGTCGCTCCAATTCCATAGTTCTCTCTGTCTGTCCTTAACTCCTTTTTCCGATGTCCCAAGATGCAGAGTCGGCGTTGAATTTGTACGCCAAGTTGCGGGGCTACGATCTAATGGCTATCGATAAGGAAAGTACGCCCGATTCCGCTCCGCCAGTTGATTTTTCCGAGCTTAGTCTGGATCTAGAGCAGCTATCGGTGGATCTGTCTGCGCTCTCCAAAGCAGACCAGTCTCCTTTCTCGTTCTGTATGACTTCCTTGATCACTGCTGTCTTGTCTCGCGCGCTCACGCCCGTCTCTGCACCGCAATTTCTGTCTAACGCCGATTGGCTGAGTCAGCAGTCTCGCTCCGCCCTTTTAGAGCTGTTTGAGAGCGGCGAAAAGCCGCCAAAAGTCAGCTTGAACTTGGAGGCGTGGAACAGTTTGGAGCAGTTGGTTGCCGAAAATCTGCAATCACCTGTTTTGTGTCAACTGCTGCAGCAGTCTGTAAACGTGGTTATGGACGAAGTTGAAGCTGAACTTGAGCAAAACCATTTTCAACTGTTGACCCCTCCGCAGTTTTGTCGGTTCTACCGAGTTTCGGCCTCCTCTAATCGCATAATCAGCTCTGCTCTCTGTCCTCATGGCAGTTGTCTAGCGGCCGGAACAGAAGAGGGCCCTATTTTTCTGTCCAGACTACGCCCCGACGCACCAGCCCTCAACGCATCGGAGGCGCCAACCAACCTCACTCTCCAGTTCCCCACAGTGCCTCTGAAAGCCGGCCAGAAGTCAAAGAAGCCGTCCACCGGCGCTGCCAACTCTCTCACTCTCAATTCCCACTCGGGTGCAGTGTTCGATCTGAAATTGGTAGCCGACTCCGACCAGTTGCCTGCGCGCTATCTGCTGAGTTGTTCGGCCGACCGGTCAGTGCGTCTGTTCGACTTGTGGAAGGCCGGCACCAACCTGGTCTGCTACAGAGGACACACCAGTCCAGTCTGTAAGCTGGACTGCAGTTCAGAGCGGCAACTGTTCGCCACCGCTGCCTTTGACTGCACTGCTAGAATCTACTCGTTCGAGCGACTCTATCCGATTCGTGTTCTGGCAGCTCACACGGACAGCGTGGACTGCGTGCGATTCAGTCCGGTCAATCGTTGTCTGGCCGCCGGTGCTAGTGACGGCAGTGTGCGACTGTTTTCTCTGGACGACGGCAAGTGTGTGCGCATGTTTCATGGCTTCAGCGGAGGTGTGGAGGCGTTGGAGTTTACTGCCGACGGTAAGCAACTGCTGTGCGCGGCGGAGGACAGGAAGCTGTACGTGTTTGATGTCGGCTCGGGCGGTCTGCAGGCGGTGGTACAGAGGTGGCACGAAGAACAGGTGAGTCTGATGCAGCTGGTCGGTCAATTTCTGGTTTCCGGTGACTCTTCGGGTGTGCTGAGGGTGGGCAAAAGTGCTGAGAAGTGGGAGGAGGCTTATACGGTTGAGACGCCGTATCACGCTGCTGTGATGAGCGCACAGTACTTAAAAAATGATGCGGCGCTGTTGTGCGCTGGTGCTGTCTTGTGAGGGACGAAAAGCCGATTCAATTGTTTACGAGTTGAGAGAACTGTCGGCTTTTCCCGATCAGTATGCAAATCGCATTTAACACATTGGCAAATGTAATTCTAACTGTTGGTTGTTGTTGTTGGTGTTGGTGCAGCCGGTTTTTCTCGTGTTGTATGCTACAGATTTCAAGACCATAAGCATGAGAAATGCCTGCTCTGTATTGCAAACGGGATGAGTCATGGCGCTGTAGCTTACATGAATGTTTGGCGCTGGCTAAATCTCGGTTTCACTAGCAGTTATTTTGCGTGGATTTCTTTCTAAATCAGCACTACTGTGACGTATAGATATGTATTCCAGTTCTGTAGAAATTAAATATAATAAAGCATTCTTCACCGAGTTCGAATAAATACAGAAAATCTATAATAGGATTGTCTTGTGCGTATAAATAAATCACGACTCCAAGGAAGCCACCCAGGCCAGCGCCCACTTCAAGTTAGTAAGCATACATTTCATAGCTTTGGTCCAACGCTCTTCCGAATTGAACTGAATCTTCACTGAGTACTCTTTGTTTGCGTCTGTGACTTTGTCTTTCTGCATCGTGTAGGGCAATCGAAAACCGCCGCTTTTCTGAAAAGTTAAAACTTTGAAAATTTAGCTAGACAGCGAAATCTCGGGGTTTATCTCGATTGCTAGACTATTAAAGAAAGCTAAAATTTTCCTATTTAAGAGAAAGACTGTTACAAACATCTAAAACAGTCATATATATATGTACCATATATGCTACGGGGACCTTGGGTAGTGGTACCATGATACAATATGGTACCCCCACGTTCGGAGCCTGTGGTGGTACCATATAAGGTGCCGGTACCATATATGCTACCGGGACCTTGGGTAGTGGTACCATGATACCATATGGTACCCCCACGTTCGGAGCCTGTGGTGGTACCATATAAGGTGCCGGTACCATACATGCTACCGGGACCTTGGGTAGTGGTACCATGATACCATATGGTACCAGACATGGGCTAGCATTTCGGCTGAGGGGGGGGGGTAGAATTTTCAATTCCTGAGGGGGGGCTGAGGAGGGTATGAGCTCCTGAGGGGGGCTGAGGGGGTGGTAAGCCAAAAAGTCCGATTTTTGGCTAAAATCAAGGTTTTGTTGCTTATTTTTCATTAAAATAAGCTATTCTGAGCTCATTTACACCTAATCCAGGCATATTTTTATCATAATTTTCTATACAAAATTCTTCAAAAAAATTCCTGAGGGGGGGTAGCGGCCGGCTGAGGGGGGTAGGTCAGAGCCTGAGGGGGGGGGGCAACCCCCCCTCAGCCCCCCTTTGCCCATGTCTGTATGGTACCCCCACGTTCGGAGCCTGTGGTGGTACCATATAAGGTGCCGGTACCATATATGCTACCGGGACCTTGGGTAGTGGTACCATGATACCATATGGTACCCCCACGTTCGGAGCCTGTGGTGGTACCATATAAGGTGCCGGTACCATATATGCTACCGGGACCTTGGGTAGTGGTACCATGATACCATATGGTACCCCCACGTTCGGAGCCTGTGGTGGTACCATATAAGGTGCCGGTACCATATGCTACCGGGACCTTGGGTAGTGCTACCATGATACCATATGGTACCCCCACGTTCGGAGCCTGTGGTGGTACCATATAAGGTGCCGGTACCATGTATGGTTGGTTATATGGTGCCACCACAGTCGCCGAACGTGGGGGCACCTTATACAATATGGTGTCGGTACCATAACGGCGTTAAGTGCCTGACTGTAAAAGCCGTACTTATACTCGTGTCGGGAAATGTCGATTTCCATCTGAATCTGAGGCGTTCCCTAGAGCAACTACCTGTTCAATGACGTCGGCCAGTTGTGTGAGACAGTCGAGAAATGCCACCATTCCGGAATCGAACTTGGATGAGCCGAGGAACTTGTAGCCACCGCTGCAATGCAACGGCAGTTCTTTGTCCTTGCTGTCAGCAACTGTGCAGCGAATAAAGGAATGGTTTCCAAAAGGCACCGGCTCAAACCGCTCAAAACTGACGCCCAATCGTTTTGCCAAGCCGTGCAACAGAAACACCGTCTGTCCCCAGGCGGCGTTTATTTCGTGCCATTCTACCTACACTTCATTTGCTTATAACAACACTTCATTTGCTTATAACAGTCAGGCACTTAACGCCGTTTATGGTACCGACACCATATAAGATGCCGATACCATATGGTACCGGTACCTAGGGTAGTGGTACCATGGTGCCCCCACGTTCGGCGACTGTGGTGGTACCATATTATGGTACGAAATCTGAACAGAATGATACCATATGGTACCGGTAACAACGCGATGGTAGAGGTACCATATGGTAGCACCACAGGCCCCGAACGTGGGGGTACCATATGGTACCGGCACCTTATATGGTGTCGGTACCATAAACGGCGTTAAGTGCCTGACTGTATAAGTTAAGCCACTACAGCTACAGTACCTGTTCATCGGGCAGCCGCCCCAGCCGAAAGCCATTTATGGTACCGAAATGGCCCGAGTGCCATATGTGGAAAGTAAGATTGAAAATGTTGCTTTTCGACAATTTGTCCAGCTGATCGTTAGCATAGCGCAACTGATTCTGCACACTCTGCTCGTCAGCTTCCAGTTCCAGAATCTGAACGGTGTTCGCTATTTTTACGTCTGACAAGCAGACAGACAAACCTTTCTGGAATAGTCTCGGTAAGCTCGCCATAGTCGTTCCTCCTCCTTCTTGGCTTGGGCTGCTTCTCTGGACTCTTTAGCCAACTGTTTGTCCAATTGCTCCTCCTCCGATTCCAGTCTAGCCAATTCAGCCCGCAGCGCTTTTTCGTCGCTCTCAAGCATGCACATAATCAATATTTTGGAAAAACGATCAAAAATCAAAACAACCATCTATAGCTGGTTCTCATTTTATTTTTCTGTTTTGCAACCAATCTGGCTCATACTTTCGGACAACATAGGTAGATCCTTCAAATTTTATGCCTGAAAAAACTATGAAAATCTGTCCAGTAAATCACTAGTTATCAACGTTTTTATATATTTTGTTTTTGTTGATTTCCGCTTTTCTTTTACTTTGCACTTTGCAGGCGCTTTCCAGCATACATGGGCCGTGGGGTAAGGGGGGTATACCCCTCCCCCTCGGCCGGCCATACCCCCCTCCCGGAGGGAGGAAATTTTCGCTTATTTAAGGCAAAATAGGCGTTTTTTGGCCTTTTTTCGGGGGGCCCCCCCCCCCCCCCCCGAGGTCTCCAACCCCCCTACCCCCTCCGGATTTTTCCGGCCCATGTATGCTTTCCAGGTGTTGCCTTCTTTGGAAATTTTGAGGATCGAGTCAGAAAATTGCAAAAAAGTGTCTTGTACCATCAGTAAGAGGGCGAAATGTGCTGCCTGGTATGAATGGACCAAGAGCGCTGTGGCAGTTCAGCGGAAATTTCGGTCAGAGTTCAACAAACAAACACCGCATAAATGTACACAACGCGCCAAGGACGCTTTTGGTGAGATCACCGTCGAAATGCGTCAAAAACCATGCTGCCATATCGCCATCGCCTTCAAAAACTGATTGAAATTGACGTCGGTCAAGTGCAGAACTAGTGATTTACTGGAGATTATTTTCATAATTTTTTCAGGGATAAAATTTCAAGGATTTACCTATGTTGTCCTAAAGTATGACCCAAATTGGTTGCAAAACAAGAAAATTAGAGCCAAATGAAACCAGCGATAGATAAATGGGCCACGCTGTAGCGGTTTTAAGACATGGGCAAAAGGGGTTGATCGCCTCAACCCCCAGCCGCCGTGATTGTAAAAAAGTGTTTCCCAGAAAAAAGAGGAATGTGAAAAAGTGCCTCCGGGGGATTTGGCCCTAGTCAGTCGGTCAGTTAGGACAGACCATACATGGGCCGGGGGTAAGGCTGGTTTACCCCCTCCCCTCGCCAGCCCATACCCTCCTCCCGGAGGGAGAAACTTTTTAAGGCAAAACAGGCGTTTTTCACTTTTTTGGGACCCCCCACTCCGAGGTCTCCAGACCCCCCTCCGGATTTTTCTGGCCCATGTATAGGACAGACCCAGGTTAATTGACGTTAATGGACATCAACAAACAAACAACCAACCTGTAATTTAGCCAGTTCCATTCTTGAACTGCTTAGATCGAAGCGTGCATGTTCAGCGGGGTCGGTGTGCAGGCCCTTTAGAGAGTCCAGTAACTGCTGATATTCGGTGCATTCGTTTTCCAGCGTTTCCAGCTGTTTGTCCATTCCTTCCAGCAAATTGTCGGTGCACTCCTAAAAATACTTCACTTACTTCCAGTGAAGTCAGATTTAAACACACCTGACACATTGGATGTTCAAGAGGACTTGAGTCATTGCAGATTATGTCGAACAGATTACCCTGCATGGCTGTGAAGTGGCCCAGATTACCTGTTAGGCTTGTAGGTTCTTTCTCAGCCTGCAATCACACTATTATGGTAGAGCTGAAGTGAAAGCAAACAGCGTGTTAAAATTAACCGACGTCGCTGGCGGCCGTGGTGACGCTGCTGGTCAAAGAAACGGCAGAGGCCTTTTTGCCCGAGCTGGTCCGAGTCAACCCAGAGGCGGTCAGAGTTTGCCATTCGGGGAATTTTTCGGTCAGTGACTCGTCTAGCTTTAACGGACTGTTGCAGAACAGACACTTGATCATGGTCGTCTACACATGCAAACCCTTAATCTAACACCTCTTCTCTTCCACTATTTAGGTAGACACAGACATGGGCTAGCATTTCGGCTGATGGGGGTAGAATTCTCAGTTCTTGAGGGGGCTAAGGGAATATCGGCTTAACTGACTTTTAGGGGTCCCTAATAAGGGCGTATATCTCAGGATCTAAGCAGAGCACATTAATCAAACTTTCAGCATCTTTTAAGAATTTATTGATCTTTCATTTAAAAAAAGATTCATTCAAATCCGTTGAGATTTGCCTTAACAACTGACTTTTAGGGGTCCCTCTATTATACGTACAATGTACCTGTATTAATTAATCACTTTCTTGCTAAGGCTTAGGCTTAGGCTTAGGCTTAGGCTTAGGCTTAGGCTTAGGCTTAGGAGTCAACTGAATACGGTAGATAAAATTTAAATTTTTGTTAGGGAGCCCTAATAGTCAGTTTTGCCACCGCTGTAGCAACTGCAAATCTCAACGGATTTGAGTGAATCCTTTTTTAAATGAAAGATCAATATATTCTTAAAAGATTGCTGAAATTTTCATTACTGTGCTCTGCTTAGATCCTGAGATATACGCCCTCATTAGGGACCCCTAAAAGTCAGTTTTGCCGGAATATCGATATTGAATATCGTCGAATTTTGATATGGTCGGAACACTAAGTTTTATATTTGGAAAACAGGCCCTCCGGAACGTCCCCATCCTATACTATTACTAATGCGTCCCTTAGGGTTATTTTTATATTTGGGTCAACCCCCTTCAGCCCCCTGTGCCTATGTCTACCGTAGATCTACTAACTGATTAACGTCCAAGACTTGTTTTGTTTCTCTCGTCCTTCCGCTTTCGTTCTTGCTGGTCTCTGTGGGTGGTGAGCTAGGCGGACCTCCTTTTTAGCTCAGTCGGTCGGTACCGCCTACTTGTCGGCGCTTCAGAAAGGCAAAGTGTAAATGTGACGGCCGCGGCCGTATTTAGAAAACGTTTGCACGTAGTAAAACCGGTAATTGAGGTGCAGCGCATCGACCTAGAGTGCGAACTGGTATTGGGTATTGGGTATTGGGTGTATTGGGGTGTTTTCTAGGTATTGGGTATTGGGTATTGGGGTTTTTACCCCCCAATACCCAATACTAAATTGGACAATTAAAAATAGAGAAAAATCGATGTTGACCTGAAAAATTGATCTGAAAAAAAATCGAAAAAGTTGATCGATGATTCGGTTTAGTAAGCTGTTTTCGCGTTAAGGAGCCGTCCATAAACGAAGTCATTCAAAATCAAGATTTTTCGGAGCCCCTCCCCCCAAAATCGCCTTGCGTCGTTTCTTGGGGATCCCCTCCCCTAAGGCGACATCGGTTTAGGTTTACCCCCTCCCGATAAAAGTGCTGTACATACAGAACTGTCATGTTTTCTTGTTAGCATACTGCGCAATCGAGAGAATAAATCCCTACAACCACTCTGGGAAGCTTTTCCGCATTGTAGAAACCTTTGACAGAATGTACAGAAGAAGTACCAAAACTGTTAATTTCTGCTAATTTTTCGCCTGAACGGTTTCTAAATGCTTTCTGAAAGGCTAATTTTTCAAAATTTTCTCGCCCTGCTTGGACAGCGACCCAACCAGCCTCTTAAAAATTTTAATTGCAGTGGCAAAAATCTTGTGTACACAACTAGAATGTACCTGTACACTGAAATGAAATTTTTGGCCCAGCTACGCAAGTATTGGGTATTGGGTATTGGGGGTCTCAGGTATTGGTATTGGGTATTGGGTTTTCTAGGTATTGTTCGCACTGTAATCGACAACCGGCCGGCCGCTGAGTAGCACATTCTTGCTACTCTTTTATGCATTCTTGCTTTTAATGAGAATAAATTGACCAGATCCTGATATCAGGTCGGGTCTACATGTACTCTATCAGAGGCAGGACCAAGGCAGGGTCACAGAGCCCAAAATAGTTTAACCAAATTGGTACGGAACGTTTAAAGCACGGGCGACTTTGGCACGCAATCAGATGCGACGCACCGAGGAACCTAACACTGATAATGGACAACCAACAGTTCCCGTGCTCGTTTAACCATCGTGACACATGGTGGGAATATCTCTGTCCTATCACTAGGGATGGCCAAAGCACGTCCGCGCGGCGCGGAATAGAAAATAAAAAATCACAGCCAAAAAGTGGTCCAAAACGGTTTTTGCAACTTCAAGCGCAAATGCTTTTTTGTGTTCCATTATTGATAGGGGAATGTGATGTATTTATATGAAACAGAGTGTAAGCTATTGAATAAGATGCATTTTGAATCATAATTCGGCCGTTAAAGGGCCATTTTCCTCTCGAAAACTGAATTCGTCGTTTTTCAATGGCCATTTTCTGCTAAAAGGAGAGTTGATTCAAATTTTGTTCAACCGGCTTTAAAATCAGCGCAACTCGTTACCTATATAGCACCGCTTTTTTTCTTTGCGCACTTCGGCATGGTCCCCACAAATTTGATTCTTTCTTAACTACTGAAAATGGGCATTTTCGTGGATTTTTTTCATGTTCCTCGTTCTTGTGAAAAAACGACGAATTCGGCGCAAGATGTTCAATCGGTTCCGTGTACAGTAGACTTCAGACTTTCGAATGATATAAGAATTGGCTCTTTGTCGTTAACCCCACAAACGGTGTTGAAGTTTCTGTAACCCTTAATTTTTGCCATTTCAGGCTTTTATTGTACCCTACACTGCCAATCATACTTTTTCGCATTAATTTAGCTGGGCGACGAACATTCACATCTTTCTAGTAGATTTTAAACAATCAAGTTGGTTTCACCTTCGTAACTCGCGCCATAGAAAATCAGCCACCGCTGGGACGGCGACCAAGTTATAAACACTAATTTACGCGATTTGACCCACGCGGCTGTTTTCAACCCGCATTTCTCTAATACTTCTTGAAATTAAGTGCGGTTTTTTGGGTAAATAATCGCATCCGGTCATGCTATTGCCGTTTTAGCATAAATTTTGCTTGTAGCGCGAGTTATTCAAATCTGTTGCCCATAATTAAAAATGGTACCAAGTGCGCCATACAAAAGTTCTTCGCAGACGGATGCTTTTAGATCGCATTTTTCTAATTTTTCATGGAGTCAAGTGCGGTTTTTTGCGTAAATTATCGTATCCGGTCATGCTATCGGCCCTTTTAGCATAATTGTTTTGCTGCAGCGTGAATTTTTGAAAACCATTGGCCATACCTACTATCACACTTAGCTTTTAGACATAGTATATTTTACACAAAACTCAAAATAAATACACTCTGAAGGAGACCGTTTCTGGAATAAAATTACTGCCTTTCGAAACGACATTTTTCATATTCGTAGGTTCTGTGTCCATTAACGGATGCCGGACTAATTTACGGCACAGCACTGGTAGCATTTCATCATCCTCGGCGGTGGCATGTTCTGTGCGGAATGCCAACTTCTGAGCGCATCTGAATGAAAACAAACAGATAGCAGTGACAACTCCGATGTTTTGACTGGGTGTTGTTTGCGAGCGAAAGTCGATTCTTAACAAATTCATTCAGTATCGAAATGCGTCTCGATGATCTGCTCCACTCTCATCTGGGCGAGTTCGGTCGCTATCAACGTACCCTCTTTTTCCTCGTTTGTATTCCCACTGTTTTCAATGGCTTACATTCACTTTCCTGGACCTTCACTGGCTTTGTCTCGTCTCACAGGTCAGGGATTTAGCCACATTTTGGTGCATACCGGTTTAATCTAGAGTGTAGAATTGTATTCCAAAAAGAATACAGTTGTGTTTGAAGGTGCATTCTGACTAACGAAAACAAGAGTGCAAATTTGAATCTGCCAGCGGACAGTGAATGTAGTCGATTGGTGGTCGATGAGCGGACTGGTCAGCCGACAAAGTACACCGAAAGCTGCCAGGACGGCTATGTTTGGACTGACGACACACGATACTCCGCTGCCATGAGGGTCAGTTTCTTAGTATCGTCTGCCGTAAAATGCACTAGCCATTTTAGTGGCAGCTGGTATGCCATCGAAGTTTCATACGAGCATTCGTGCAGTCAGTGTACTATGTAGGCCAATTTTTCGGTTCTTTCGTCTTTGGTTTCTATGCCGATCGGTAAATGTACAGTACATACATACAGTAGTTCAGGCTCGGTGTTTGTTTAGAGTGGGTAGGAAGAAAGCATTCATGTGCGCAATCTTACTGACTATTAACTTTGGAACTTGGATGGCCTTCGTACCAAATTGGCAGCTTTTTGCGCTCTTTCGCTCTGGTCTCGGCTTTGTTCACCCAGGAATATTCGTGCTCGCTAATGTTATTGGTAAGACCTGCGTAGAAGTTGGAGAATCAGATAAAAATGAGTGGATTTTTAGGAATGGAGCTAGTTGGTCCCAGTAAACGCCAGTTCGCCGGCATAATGACGCGAATTTGTTTCGAAGCCGGACAAATACTTTTGGGTGTACTGGCTGTTTTCATTTATGATTACCGCAATCTGCAAGTTGTCATATCTCTACCAGCCATCCTACTACTCGCGTATTGGTGGTAATTAACTTATTCTGTATTCAAAATAGTGATCCACACTGGGTATCGCTTGTCTGACCTCTCTTCTTGAGCTACATTTTAGATTTTAATCCACTAGCCTCAAACTTTCTCTCTAATGAACTTCAACACTAAAATGTACAATTGAATGAGGTACCGAAACCAGTATGTATGTAGAGGGTTTAGGATACTGGGCTTACTCATGCTTATATAAAGAGTTAGCCGGAACCTAAATAAGTAAGCTGTACAGTAAACTTGACGCTACGCTTACGAAAAGCCTGGCTAGTGTGCTGTGAAATCTAAGCCCTAACTGCGTGAAACGCAAGCAGTAATGCATGTCGCGTTTTGACGCGTTTTATAAAATAGCGCAGTGATGCCTAGCGTACCTTGTCCTGCGCGTAGCACTATACATTTTCTTTCTACGTATCTTTTTCTATCAGGGTGATGCCAGAATCTCCTCGCTGGCTAATTTCGCTTGGCCACTTCGACAAAGCCGGAAAGATTCTGGAGAAAGCAGCCAGAATCAACCAGGTCAGACTTCCGGAAGATTGGCTGCACAAGCTTAGCCAAGCATCTCAGGTAGATTTTGTGACGCCACAATTTTTTTAATTTAAAAAATCGGCTTCTTTTTCAATTTAAGCAACACAATACCAACTCTGACAAACGGCCGCAGAGAGACGGAATAGTTACTCAAATGCGCCAGAGCCGTCAACTACGCAACAGGGCGCTTATCGCATTTTTCTGCTGGTATCATAGTGTGGTTTCTTTTGATCTTTCTGTGTTCTTTCATTCAGGGCCTCTGCCAACATGACATACTACGGATTGTCAATGAACCCATCGTTCTTTGGAGGCAGTTTGCATGTCACTTTCATAGCTGGAGCACTAATGTCGATTGGAGGAATATCGGTGATCGGTATCTGCATTCAAAAAGTCGGTCGGAGACTTCTGACCGCAGCCGGCTACCTGCTAACTGGGGTCTGTCTCTTCAGCACACTGCTGATTCCTGACGGTATTGTAAATGAAAATTGATTACGGACACTACCCTCCAGTCTCGGAACACCTACGTACTGTATGTACGTTTGTCCTAAGTAAGACTAGAGGCCTGAGCGCGAGTCTAATCCTAAGCTCAATCCTGAAAATATATATATACCGGTAATCCGGACTGGTGAGGTGGATGGATGGATTGTCCGGGCGGGGCCGTCGTAGCCCCTGCGTTAGGCCACACTGCGGACCCATCACGCACACCCACATCCTGCCCTTCCTTCGTTACTGTAGCCGGCACACATGCTCGGTGTCAGTGTTAACTGTCCCCGTTACCGTATGTCACAACACGTGTGGTTGCTATTGTAGCTTTAGGTGCTTAGGCAGCTACAGTCGGTTCCCATTTACCTACTCGCTGTCACCAGCTTTCGGTGGCCTGGGTTGGACTTGGTGCCGACGACCAACTCTTTGCGGCAAGAAACTTGCCCCACCGAGTGGATGAACGCAACGCACAGTGGCTTTGCGGCCTAAACCACTACACCAACTGTGCCGGCGACTGGTGGGGTAGTGTCCTAACAGAAAAAAGAGTCAGTGTTTGTGTCGGTTTAGATATGCTTTGGGTTCGAAGTGCTCAAGTACTGCTTAGCAAGGTGGCCATAACTATGACCTACACCGTTCTTTACATATTCACACCAGAACTATTCCCCACCGGCATACGGGCTACCATGGTGGGATGCTGTTCTATGGTAGCTAGACTTGGCTCCGTGTCTGCCTCTTATGTAGCCATGTGGTTGGTAATGGTCAACCAGTTCTTGTCTACACCTAAACTCTCCTCTTCTAGGTGTACAAGAGCAAAATATGTGCAGTTGTGGTGTTTGGCAGTTTAACGCTAACCGCCGCTCTTTTGACTCTTTGTCTGCCTGAAACAACCGGTCATCCACTGCCAGAGTCGGTTCACGACATTCAGCCTTACGAATCAATTGTAATAAATTTGCATGAAGCTCTCATTTATCAGAACAGTTCTCAGTTTTAGTGGCAACTTCGACGAAACAGCGGCAGCTCGCGGCAACTGCGAGACCTAGAGCAGAGCAGTCAAACCGACCCTGATTAGCTATTCGATTTTGCCTAATTTGACGTGATTTTGTTGTGCTTGCGGCTGTTTGTCAGAAAATATCGCGCAACACGCCAACTTTATTTATATCTCACTTAGGGGCTTAATTTTGGCATTTATCAGCCGGACCTCCTGCCTAATATTGACTTTCATCTAGTGCTGATTGCGCGTGGGGCCGGCCGCCTCCAAATTGACCCCACACTAAGTCGAGAATTTGCCTTCATCCTGTTGACTGGACTGCTTTAATTCGTCGGTCCGGCTGCGCAACAAAACCTGCGGCAAATTGAATCGGCGCCTAATGTGCTTTTCGATTTGTTTTTGTGCCGTCGAGCTACCGACCCACGCCCGTATTTCTTGCTGCAACCTGGTTTGACAGGCTTTCAGCAAAGAATCCTCTAAATTACCAATGAGACCGGCGGCCCTGCGGACGGCCACGCGCAGAAACAAACTTAATTAGTTGACGGACACACAGGATCAGAGCTAGATCTGCTGGCTCAACCAAAAGCTTACTTACTGACAGTAGAAGGAACTGAGTCTATTAATCACCTGGCTCTGAGCAAAACCCTGTTTGTCTCCCTCTGACGTTCTGTTTGCTTCGAACATATCACCATGGATCTGAGCTACGTTTTCAACTCACTGCTGGAGAAGGTAGGATTTCATTTAGAAAACGGAGCGAAATTTTTGAACGCCCTGAGAAAATTTCTGACCGCTACCACAAATCTATGTGATTGTAAGATGTACAAATGTCAGACTAGCGTTTGCCTGGTGATATCTTTTGCCTGGCCTAGCATCGCAAACCCCAGGGAATTTCTAATTACGCTTTTCTTCGCTCGATCGCAATCTATCCGTATGGGAGATCAACTTTTCAGTAGCCGTTGATTTAAGAGCCCCGCAGCCGTTAGGTTCACGTACTCACTTTAGCGGCTGCGGTCAGAAAAAGCTTCAGGAAATTTGGCGTGAGATAATGCGGCCGCTATTGTATATGCTCGTTAGGCGATAATGTTGCTAATTCGATTGCGAAGCTTGGCGCCGACTGCACAACTCGACGTCCGCCTTTTAATGCGCCTCTCTTGTCGTACGTAGGTATAAACTGAAAATCAATTACTGAAATAGTGAGCCAGGTACGTAGTCAAGCCTGTAGCCAGGCACCATAATTGCCTTTTACAAAGAAGAGTGTTTTTCTGTTGCTGCAGCGTAACTTAAGCATTTGGACCGGTTGAAAGATTCTAGAACTATCTATGCGCGTTTAGAACAAAACCATGAACGAGACTACAACCAAGGTGGTGGATATCTCGATGATCATGACCAACCTCAACCTAACCCTCAAAAACAAGACAGAGGTAGCCGCCAAATTCGAAGCTCCCACCAAACTTCTCTCCGATTATTTGGAGATCGGCACTCTCAGTGTAATTCTACCCTTCGGCACCATTCTCAACATTCTCGTGCTACTCAAACTTCTCAAAGCCTACCGAACCCAAACAGTGGTCCTACATCAGGTCAGTTGACTAGAGACTTGCTGAAAAAGTTCAAACGACAACGACTTTCTTTACAGCTTTACAAAATTTTCAATAGAAAGCTTGCCGTTTGCCTAAGCCTAATTGAATGAAAGGTGAAAAAGTAAGACATGTGCAATGGCGTAACTGGGAATCGAACCCAGCACCTTTGGATTGCCGGTCCAGTGCTCTAACCACTAAGCTACACGCCGATGCCAGACCAACACCTGAAACTCAGTATTTGAGAAAGCTAGCCAGTCATGAGGAGCGGGCCTTCAAACCTCAGCGTCAAACTCAAGCTGAACTAGAATAGCAAATTGAAAGCCTAAGCCTGAGAGAAATAAACGGTTACAATTTAGGTAGATAAGGCTTTTTTACCAAGCCTAATTGTTTTAGCAAGACCTGAAGGCGGCCTTTCTGCTGCTGAAGCTGCATCTAACAGTGGCCAATCTGATGGTTCTGCTCTTGTACTGTCCGATCAAGATAGGCTGGCTGTTCACGTACCGCTGGATGGGTGGCGACGTGCTGTGCAAGGTGGCGCACTTTGCTTGGATGCTAAGTTTCCAAATCTCCTCCAACATAGTGGCCTGCATAGCGCTGGATCGAATGCGTATCGTCTGGAGACTCTGCTCTGCTGGCGCGTCCGTAAGTCTCTGGGAAATTCTATTAGGCTAATGGACGGTCTCTCGAGTATAAAACAAGGGCTCCTTATCAAGTCCTCTCTGCGCAAAAACTGAATGGGGCAAAATCAAATTACCCTGCCTATCTAATTTTTGTACGCGTCCAATCGATATCGCGCCATCTCTTGCAGCAAAGAGGGGGAGTATCGGCAGCCAACAAGAACTGCATGACCGAAGTGAAGCGACTTCTCATAGGCGCCTGGGTAGCGGCCATAGTTTGCTGCAGTCCGCAACTTCTGGTCTGGGCCAATCTCCACGTGCTTTCTGGCTGGGCGCAGTGCACAACGGTCTGGATGATAGAGGTGTTCATGCAAAAGCCCAGTGAGCAGATTATTTCGCACGAAGTCTACCAAGCAGTGCATCTGGTGATGGTCTTCTGGCTGCCGTTCATCATCATCATCGTTTGCTACACCTTCATCATATTCAAGTTGGCCTCCTACGCATGTCTGCCAATGAGCAGCGCCGACACCGGAGCCGTGGAGCTGGTTGAGAACGGTCACTCCACTGACCTGCGACCCAGCAACTCTTCTTCTTTGGCGCCCGACGATGCGCTAGTACACACGTACAGGTACAGCCTTAGAACGCTGCCTACATTCACAGTCGCTCGCTCGAGACCTACGGTACCTTAGCCTAAACCTATGTATGCAAGCCAAAACCTAACTAAACACTTGGGCAAGAATGTTATATTAGGCCTTTAGAGGAGCACGAATGCTGCACGCAATAGCCGACAAGCTTATCATGCGCTGCGCCAATATTTCCGGAGGGTAAAGACAACTACTTTCTCTTCTTTATTGCACCGGCATTTTATGTTGAAAATCTATGCTCACTATTAACTGTCGATAATCAAGCTCTTTACGTCTAGCATCTGTTAGAGAGAGACTCATAGAACGTTTTATAAAATGTCTGATTTTCTTTTTTGATGATTTATTTTTCGGGGTCAATTGTGAGACTAAGTAGAAATGGAGTGATAGGTTCAAAACATAAATATGAGCTCATTAGCGTTTTACTACACATAAGCTCGAACTAGAAAACTCATATGTACGTACAGCACAGAAATCGGTTGTCTTGTCATTGCTATAAAGCCAATAACCTGTCGCAGCGTGCGCACAGGCGGCCGGAATAGCGACGTACTATTTTATAGCAGAACCATGGCAAGAGACTGAGCAAAGGCAATTGAGCGCGTCAGTAACATTACAATTAGACTGACCTAAACTGTCCTGCACCTGAATTTACATAAAACGTGTACGTGCGGCATCACAAACTTAACCTACTACACTGTAGGTATCCACACATGCGGCCGTTTCCGGAGTTGTAGCGTAACGCAAATCGTGACCCTCCGGAAATATCGGCGTAGGGCATGGTAGTGGACGGCCGTTGCGGAGAATTCTTGCTAATTTATAATTTATTCCTTTCTTGGGCCTGGGGCTAGTGTCCTAATTCGCTCAACAACGCGGCCTTTTCACCCCAGCCGCCTGCTTAAGTTTTTAACTAAATACAATAAAGAAAAATGTTCCATCTCTAATTTGGTCTTAACTCAAACGTTCCATTCTCAGTCAGTTCTCTATCGATTTGAAACAGCAAAAATTAAGAAGACAGCTTGCCACTACATAACGTGCAAGTTTGGTGCCAAAATTCGGACTCGTGCTGCCTTTATGACCCGAAAACTAGGAATTTTGTGGGTAATTCAAAGACACTACAGCTTTGAAACCTGTAGCAATGGTTGGTATTGCCACTGGGTGCCGAGTGGGCAGCCCAATAGCTCAGAAGGGACTGACATTGGGAGTTTCAAAAACAGGTTCGAAAATGCCATAGTTAAAAAAACCATACCATCCCGAATGCTAGGTTGCATGAGATGAGAACGAGTGAGCTAAATGCAATATTTTACGCAACAGATTTAAGCGACACGAGCATTGCCTATGTTGTTTGTTATGAATTGGCGTACCCCACTGTACGTAGCAACAAACAATTGTTTCGTTCACCTCACCTGAATGGAAAAGTTTGACAGGCTGCTGTGAGTAGGTACATTGTATGGGCAACCATGTTTAATAATTCCTGCTACGACAACGAAAATACGCTAAAACGGCCGATAGCATGACCTGATATGACAATTTGCGCAAAAAATCGCATTTGATTTCATTAAAAGTATAAAAACGCGATTTTGAACCACCCGCCTGCGAACCGCGAAGAGCTTTTCTTGGTAACATTTTTAGTAATGGGCACTAAAGTACATTTTAAAATTCTGTGCACTCTGTGTTTTTTGCGAATAACTCCTTATGGAAGCGTCTGAGCGCGTTTTGCCTCAAAACCAAAGTTGTAGAGGGGCCGGAGCTCTGTACTGTGGTGTAACCTAATCTGCGCAACGTTCCTTTGTAATGCTAATTTGCGCAATGAAAAAAATCGGCTTTTTGTGTACTATAGTCCTTGCCAAAAAAGAGCGGATTGGAGGTTTTTTGCGAATAGCTCCTTATGGGTGCATCGGAGCGCTTTTTACTTCATAACCAAAGTTGTAGAGTGGCTCGAGCTCGGTACTCTGGTGCAACCTAATCTGTGCAACGCGCCATGGTAATGCTAATCTGCGCAACGAAAAAAATTCAGCTTTTCCTGTAGTTGGGATGGACGCGAGTTTTTCAGTGAATTATGATCTACAGACCTCGGGGATTTCAAAAATGTATTCATATTTCTTCTAGGTGGAACGGTTCCAGAGTTATACACCATCAAAATTGGCCGAAAATGCTAAAAATGGCCATTTTTGGCGATTTTCAGATTTCTGGGGGGGATTGGAATAACTCTGGACCAACTCAGCCGATCAGGCTGAAATTCATATATATGGTGTAAAATTTAGTTTTACGTCGATTGAGACACATAAGAACCCTGAAAAATTGACCCTGATACCGTAATCCCGATTTTTTCAACTTTAGGTCATTTGATTTTTTTCTGCTGGTATGTAGAAGCTTAACCCCTCCACTGTAGTTAAAAATGTACTTTACAGTGTTTTGAATCGATTTCAGTCCATTCTGAAGCCATTCGGATACTGTAGATTGTGGTCCTGGCACGAAAACTGCATTTTGTCAGTTTACGTGGTTTCTGCTTTAAGAGTCAGTCTCTGAACCGATCGAGTCTTGGCCCTTTGCCCGGGGTGTTCCTAAAAGAGCACATCCCATAAGCGCACTTCCCATAAGCGCACATCCTATAAGCGCACTTCCCATAAGCGCACGCTCAGAAAGCGCACATATAGTTATGTGAAATAAAACGCCTGTTCTGGACATATAGAGCTTTACTGTATATATAAAGGCTTTTAGATGTCCGTCTCAGTTGTAACAGAGTCCACCGTTGATGGAAGTATAACAGTATGTGCTGAAGAGTTTCATTGTTTTGTGTGAGTGTTTGAGTGTGGTCGCATTGTGTAGTCGCCTTTGAGTGATTGTGTTGTGTGCGTGTTGTGTTTTACTAGTAGCCCGAGCATAAACCCTTTCATTTGGTGCCAAGCCCACCTTTATTCAGTTCTACAACAAGTTCAAGTTCTGGCAAAACTGACTTTTAGGGGTCCCTAATGAGGGCGTATATCTCAGGATCTAAGCAGAGCACAGTAATGAAAATTTCAGCAATCTTTTAGGAATTTATGTATCTTTCATTTAAAAAAGGATTCATTGAAATCCGTAGAGATTTGCAGTTGCTACAGCGGTGACAAAACTGACTTTTAGGGGACCCTAACAAAAATTTCAATTTTATCTACCAATGGAGGGACCCCTAAAAGTCAGTTAAGGCAAATCTCAACGGATTTGAATGAATCCTTTTTTAAATGAAAGGTAAATAGATTCTTAAAAGATTGCTGAAATTTTCATTAATTTGCTCTGCTTAGATCCTGAGATATACGCCCTCATTAGGGACCCCTAAAAGTCAGTTAAGCCCCCCAAGTGCTACTTCAAAGCTTCTCCTGTTTCCTATTCTCAAGCTCAAGTTTGCCTTGGTTTCGTGATCATCAGGCACAGACGTGGCCCTCATTTGATGCTCACATGTTGTCTACTACATTTCGTGATTGCCTCCAACTTCTACAAGAGCAAGTATAGCGTGATCTCGAGCAGAGCAGCGGTGGCAGATCAAACAGCAACGATGGCAGACCGAACAACAGCGCCTTGATCGTCTGCTCGCCCAGTACCTGTCTCAATCCCGAAAGGCTCTTGTGAAAGAGGAAGAGGCTACAAGGCTACCGGGAAGGAACATTTACTTGTGCGCTTTTTTGTGCGCTTGTGCGCTTTCTGAGTGTGCGCTTATGGGAAGTGCGCTTATGGGATGTGCGCTTATGAGACGTGCGCTTTTGATTTGTGCGCTTTAAGGATACACCCCCTTTGCCCTATTCAGACCCAAAATTGAAAGTTGGGCGTAGAGGGCTGAAAGTTGGAACACTAAAACATATTGACAAGTTATCAATGACCTGCAAAGAATTTCCAGATTCGACGCTCCACGCTCGAGATATGGCCTTCTAAAAATCGGCCCGCTTAACCTCGATAGGGAGGGGGCGAAAAAATTTTTTTTCCAAAAATGAAATTCAATGAAAGTTTCTTAAACTACTCAAAAAGTACAGCTTAGACATCAATTTTTAGCATTCAACTCCAATTGGTAAGCTGGAACATGGAGTTGAAAATTTTTGGGCACAGTGAAACATGCAAAATGTGGCATTTTTAATTTTTGAACGCAAATATTTCAGTGTTTGCCGTCCGGTAGCCGGTAATGTTTTACACCGGCGTGTAGCTAAGATATATCGCTACAATAATCTGAAATAAAAAGAACGGTCTAGGGGGTTCCAGACGAGTTATGCCCCCCGATATGGGAGCGAAAAAAAATTTTTTTTCCAAAAATGAAATTTAGTAGAAGATTCTTAAACTACTCAAAAAGTTACGCAAAAACCCCGTTTGTTAGGTCTGAATTCCGATCAGCAAGCCAGAAATTCGATTTCGAAATTTTGGTCCCATAGTTAAGCGGGCCGATTTTTAGAAGGCCATATCTCGAGCGTGGAGCGTCGAATCTGGAAATTCTTTGCGGTGGTTACATAACCTATCAAGACGTATTAGTCCTCCAACTTTGAGCCCTCCACGCCAAAGTTTCATTTTTGGGTCTGAATACTGAAACTCGATCGGTTCAGAGACTGGCTCTTAAGGAGATGCTGGATGGAGTAGGAACTAAGGGTTTTCGCGGTCAAGGAACCCATTTCTGACATCGCCGTAATCACTGGGTTGCTGTATCTTGAGGTCCCGACATGAAAAATGCTATTTTGCGTTTATGCATGCCTGGTGCAAGTAAACGTTGTATAGAGCAGGCAATACAGGTTTTCAGGGGTGGGGAATCTATTCCTGACATAGTCGTCATCGCTGGATTACTGTATTTTGAGGTCCCGATGACAAAATTGTTATTTTTTGCTATTTGGGTGTTCATGTTGCAGGGGAAAGCTGGATAAAGTAGGTAATCAAACTTATGAGTATGCACATTCGTTCCAGTACCACAATATACAGTCATGCAGTAACATTCGCTATGCTCTGAATGAATTCGCTGATGCCGAAAACCTTTCGTGCTTCTGAATTCGTCATTTTCTTGCAACATGAACACCCAAATAGCAAAAAATAACAATTTTCTCGTCGGGACCTCAAAATACAGTAACCCAGCAATGATGGTTATGTCAGAAATAGATTCCCCACCCCTGAAAACCTTTCTTGCCTTCTTTTTCGAGCGTTTCCTTGCACCAGGCATGCATAAACACAAAATAACAATTTTCGTGTCGGGACCTCAAGATACAGTAACCCAGTGATTACGGCGATGTCAGAAATGGGTTCCTTGACCGCGAAAACCCTTAGTTCCTACTCCATCCAGTATTTCCTTAAAGCAGAAACCACGTAAACTGACAAAATGCAGTTTTCGTGCCAGGACCACAATCTACAGTATCCGAATGGCTTCAGAATGGACTGAAATCGATTCAAAACACTGTAAAGTACATTTTTAACTACAGTGGAGGGGTTAAGCTTCTACATACCAGCAGAAAAAAATCAAATGACCTAAAGTTGAAAAAAACGGGATTACGGTATCAGGGTCAATTGTTCAGGGTTCTTATTGTCTCAATCGACGTAAAACTAAATTTTACACCATATATATGAATTTCAGCCTGATCGGCTGAGTTGGTCCAGAGTTATTCCAATCCCCCGCCCCCAGAAATCTGAAAATCGCCAAAAATGGCCATTTTTAGCATTTTCGGCCAACTTTGATGGTGTATAACTCTGGAACCGTTCCACCTAGAAGAAATATGAATACATTTTTGAAATCCCCGAGCTCTGTAGATTATAATTCACTGAAAAACTCGCGTCCATCCCAACTGCAGGAAAAGCTGAATTTTTTTCGTTGCGCAGATTAGCATTACCATGGCGCGTTGCACAGATTAGGTTGCACCAGAGTACCGAGTTCGAGCCACTCTACAACTTTGGTTATGAGGCAAAAAGCGCTCCGATTTGCAAACGTTGCATACAATAAAAGACTGAAATGGCATAAATTAAGGGTTCCAGTAACTTCAACACCGTTTGTGGGGTTAACGGAAAACAGCAGAGAGCCAATTCTTCTATCATTCGAAAGTCTGAAGTCTATTGTACTCGGAAACGACTGAAACACTTTCGCCGAATTCCTCGTTTTTTTCTCAACAATTAAGAACATGGAAAAATCCACGAAAAAGCCGATTTTCAGTAGTTAAGAAATAATCAAATTTGTAGGGATGCCGCGAAAGTGCTGTAAGAAAAAAGTTGTGTTGTATAGGTAACAACTTACTCTGATTTCATATCCGTTTTAAAAAAATTTTGAATCATGTCTCTTTTCTACAGAAAATGGAGGTTGAAAACGACGAATTCAGTTTTAGAGAGGAAAATGCCCTTCAACGGCTGAATTATGCATCTTATTCGATAGCTCATACTCTGTTTCATATAAATACACCACTTCCTCCCATCAATAACCGAACACAAAAGAGAATTTGCGCTTGAATTTGCGAAAACCGTTTTCGGACCATTTTTGGTCGGTTTTTGTATTTTCTAATCCGCGCAGCACGGACGTGCATTGTCCATCCCTACTCTGAGCTCAATTCTTGGCCGATTGTTCTGCAAATTTGTAGAATAGAAACTGTAGTGGCTGACAAAACATGAATAAATGTCGAAAAGTTGGCTCGCAGCTATTTTACAAAATTTTCCGTTCAGATGCGCTGAACGGAAAAATCTTTTGTTTGTACATCTACAGATTTGTTTAGACTGTAGGCAGTTTCAGAAAACGGAGCGCTAGTTCGTCCGGCGTTTCGAGGTGGCATGCGACAGGCAAGCAGCAAGTCGAGCTGAGCAGCAGTCACAGTCACGTGGAGATTCGCAAGGACAGAAGACATTCGACAGCCACCGAATTGATGCAGAATCTTCTGCGTCGCAGAAAGAGTTCGTGCCGACCGGCGATTCCAGCCTGGCGACTGCAGATGCGCTCGAAAATGTTCAAGACCACTGCAGCTCTAGTGATCTGCTACACTCTGTGCTGGCTGCCCTACAATATGCTGGGCTGGGTTGTGATTTACGACGTCGACCTGGCCACACTGATCAGTGACGAACTGAACTGGCTCAAAAGTCTCATCTTGATCAACTCCGTGCTCAATCCCTTCCTCTACGGATTTTCCAATGACTGACTGACAACGCTCACCTTCGAATCAAGAGTCTTACCTGTTTTTTTAATACAGTCGCCGATTTCTTGACATTCGTACAGTGTTGGCCAAAAAAGACCGCCAGAATATCCCTTACTAGCAGAAGTTACTCCATTTGGAGTAGTACAGTACTCCACATAGAATCACGCTTTGCATGCGGCTGTTTTTTAGCCATAAATGTGATTGGAAAATGAAATTGCAAAAAAGTGATTCTCGCCAGTCACCTGTCAATCACGCTTTTTTGTCAGACAATGCACAGTGCTGCATGCAACGCAACGCGTGATTGGCCACTCACAGCAAATCACGCTTTTTTAAAATTTCAGTGAATGCAAAACATTCACTGCGTGATTACCATTTTTAGGCACGCATTGCATGTCCTTATAGCTAGGCATACATGTAGCTGGGTTTTCGGCTGGGGGGGTTTTCCAGATCCCAAATAGGGTTTCAGCACTATTTCCAAAGGGGGTTTCAACGACCTTTTTTGGTGTCCAAAAGTGGGTTTCAGCGACCTTTTTTTGGGCTCAAAACAGGGTTTTGAGGACTAAAAATCCGGTAAAAATTCTGTCAGAAGGGCAAAAATGCCCATTAAAACCCTATTTATTGTTTTAAAACGTGCAGAAAATCCTATTTTTTATTAAAAACATGCAAAAAACTGTATTTTGCTTTAAAACGCGCCAAAAAAGCTCTATTTTATTCGACATAATACAGCTAAAGTGCATTTCTGGAACCCTATTTAGAAAAGAAAATCTGAAAGCCAAATTAGGGCTCTGAAACCCCGTTTAGGGTTTCTGAGACCTAAATTAGAGTTTTGGAACCCTATTTAGGGCCTCTGAAACCCTATTTACAGCTTTTGAAACCCTAATTATGGTTCCAAAACCCTGTTTTGGGTCTCTGAAACCCAAATTAGGGTTCCGGAACCCTATTTTGGGCCGCCAGAAACGGAAATTAGGGCTCCGAAACCCTATTTAGGGCTTCAGAAACTTCAATTAGCGTTTCAGAGTCCCAAATTAGGGTTCCGGAACCCTATTTAGGGCTTCAGAAACCCTAATTAGAGTTTCAGAGACCCAAATTAGCGTTGTGGAACCCTATTTTGGGCTCAAGAAACCCTGTTTAGGCTCTCAGAGACCCAGATTAGGGTTCCGGAACCCTATTTAGGGCTTCAGAAACCCAAATTAGAGTTTCAGAGACCCAAATTAGGGTTGCGGAACCCTATTTAGAGCTTCTGAAACCCTAATTAGAGCTTCAGAGTCCCAAATTAGGGTTCCGGAACCCTATTTAGGGCTTTTGAAACCCTAATTAGAGTTTCAGAGACCCAAATTAGGGTTCCGGAACCCTATTTAGGGCTTCAGAAACCCTAATTAGAGTTTCAGAGACCCAAATTAGGGTTCCGGAACCCTATTTAGGGCTTTTGAAACCCTAATTAGAGTTTCAGAGTCCCAAATTAGGGTTCCGGAACCCTATTTAGGGCTTCAGAAACCCTAATTAGAGTTTCAGAGACCCAAATTAGCGTTGCGGAACCCTATTTTGGGCTCAAGAAACCCTGTTTAGGCTCTCAGAGACCCAGATTAGGGTTCCGGAACCCTATTTAGGGCTTCAGAAACCCAAATTAGAGTTTCAGAGACCCAAATTAGGGTTGCGGAACCCTATTTAGAGCTTCTGAAACCCTAATTAGAGCTTCAGAGTCCCAAATTAGGGTTCCGGAACCCTATTTAGGGCTTGTGAAACCCAAATTAGAGTTTCAGAGACCCAAATTAGGGTTCCGGAACCTTATTTAGGGCTTCAGAAACACAAATTAGAGTTTCAGAGACCCAAATTAGGGTTGCGGAACCCTATTTAGAGCTTCTGAAACCCTAATTAGAGTTTCAGAGACCCAAATTAGGGTTCCGGAACCCTCTTTAGGGCTTTTGAAACCCTAATTAGAGTTTCAGAGACCCAAATTAGGGTTCCGGAACCCTCCTTAGGGCTTTTGAAACCCTAAATTACGGTTTATATGTATTCAAACCCTGAAATTTAGCAGTTTTTAACCCAAAATAGGGTTTCAGAAAAACCCCCCAAAATCCGGCTCGGGGGGGTTGCCGAAAATCGGGCCTGGGGGGGGCTAACCCCCCCCCAAAAAAAAACCCCAACTACATGTATGTAGCTAGGCAGGAAAAATGTTTCGGCGTCTAAGAGATATTTTTCAAGTTTTTCGATAATATTTAACTTACACACGTACACAGAAGGAACAACTAGTACGTACGGTTTATTTCTATTCAGAGGAAAACCCCATAATTTTGTCAGGCTTGTTTCCGGGATATAAATCTGTACTGGCCAGTGCTGTACGTATACGGTATCTGAGACCTCGATCGAGGCGATGCCAAAACTGTCATTAAATTGCCGACTGTTTTAAATATCCCTGTATGCATTATAGAAAACATTCACGGTGGTTATGAAAATAATAAGCCTCTTCTAAATGAATAGCGATTAAAATGACGCAAACAGGTCATGGCTATTATTTTCACAGTGAGGGACTTATTGTTTTGAAAAACGTCCGTTACGACTTTAATGGCGCTTATGTACATACAGTGCTTTTACTATTTGCGACACTTGGAAAAATTTTGTTCAGTTAGTGATAACTCCGGTTGTGTCAAGATTCAAGATATTGTTATTGAACGTATCATAATAGACAAGCACTCTGACAATGCCACTAGACTTGTTTTACCTTGAATTCACATGGCAGCAAGTCTCAACTGAATTCTTCAGAAATTACGAACGGAGCAATGGACAAACTAGCAAAATGGTCTAAGAAGCTGAGCTTAATAAGTTTACCCATAGTGGGTGTTTCATGCGAGTAAACTTGACTTGACTTGAGCTTAGCGTCGAATATCAATAAGTAAAATGAAAAGCGCTTCCGCTTCTAGGACAAAGTAGTACGTAGCTTCGTCCGAAAAAACAACCTATTCTATGCATGACTTATCAATTTGAAATGCGAAAAGCAGAGAAAAAGTTAAGTTTGAATAAACAAGCAGGCGTTCTTTCCACCTTTTTTCCTACTTCACTATTTGGTTTCAAAATAAATAGAGCCTTGGTCTCAAGCGCTAGCACTTCTCGGGCACTGAAAGCCATGTCAGATTGCGTTATTATTAGCTGCCCACACAGGCTGGCTCGAAAAGGGACCGAAGGAAATCCGGCGTGTAAAGAGCTAATCCAAGTTAAAGTCTTTGTACATCTAGTTCATTATGTTCGGCGCAGCCTGCTAGAGTGTGTGTGTGCCT